>JASANF010018545.1:0-19508 GCA_030248245.1 Trissonchulus sp. WLG1_4 | reverse complement strand
ATTCTTTTTCATATTCTCTTAATCTTATTGAATGACTAAAAGTTTTCATAAACTATTGTAGCAAATAATACTTTTTGAACATACGTACTGTTATGTAAGCTAATTGGTCCTATCGCCTACCTAGTTCTAATACCTGCCATCTTCCTAGTGGTGCCGCGTTCCAGGCTTTGTCATCCTGGAATGTGGCGTGAGGAAAGGTCTGCCGAACCTACTTTTAGCCCTAGCTATAAAGTTTTTTAGGAGCTAACCAGTCTGCCTAGGTGCTCTGGGTGTGACTTTTCAGCTTGCGGTAGCGTGTATACGTGCCAACGAGAATGTGATTGTCTTAGCCTGTAACGCATCACCTGTATAAGTGTGGAAACGTGTGAAAGGCTGGTGTTATAATAGGCGCTTAAAGCTCTGCTACGCACCTCTCTACTCGCATCCAGGATAGCTGCTATATTACACTGTGTAAATTTGGTAAGTTAAAATAGAAGTGTACTTTTGGTGGCATATAACAGCACAGTATACAGACATTACTTTTTATTGGCCAGACAAAACATCCGTCGAATTAGCCGTCCGAACATTTCTTTTTGAGAAGCTCACGCAGCTTCCGTCAGTGCAATTGTAATCTTTTTTATGCATTTGTAGGCATGTTAATGTTTTTTGTACGGCGATACTGTTTTCTGTACGGTTTGGCTAATTAGCATTCTCTTTTGCACAGGTGTTTTTTACCGATTCGGCCTCGGCGGATTTTTTATCTATCAAGGCTAGAGAGCAGCCCTTTAAGTGCACGCTAACATTTTGAGGGGTGTTATTCGTCAAACATTGACCCTGTACACTTTTTGTGTGCATGTCTAGGGTGCTACTACCAGCCATCAGGAAAGAGTCATAACCGAACAAATGGCACACCAAATTAAAACTCATTCGAAAATTCATTGAGCTCCATCCGACTTACAATGGTATAATGATCGTCAGCTCCTGTATTCCGGGCTGCATCTAGGAACAAGGAGCTTCGATCGATTGCAGCAGGATAGAGCGCCTTTCTTCAAATGGTGGTAGGAGTTAGGACCCGCAGCAAAGCAAGCCCACCAATCAGCATACATGGGCATTCAGAGGACGTCTGGAAAGAGCTAACTCAAGGGCCCATTTCGAAAACGCTAACTTTCGACTATTATGTCGGAAGTGCCCTCACGTACATCGTTGCCAAAATGACGTCTCAAACAATGCGTCTGGAGCACTTCGTCACCAGCTGGCTACAACGTGTTGCTGCTTGACAACAGTGAGCACCAGTGGAGTGCCGAGATAACACTCTAAAACAATGCAGCGCTCATCTCGTGGCTGAATACCCGGACAAATTGAATTAGGACAACTGACTCTATACGGAACAAGGCTTGGCCTAGATCCCGTAACATCTCACCCAGAAGCAGAAAGAGCCAACATCATTGTCTTCGTCGGAGATTTTATCGCGCACCGATTCCAGACGGTCGTGATAAATAATTTCTCATTTGTCCGCTGAAGTGGTGCATTTTTGGAACACATCTTTCTGTGTTCAATCGATAACCTGATCCCTGACACCGCACCGATGGGAATATTGTTTGTTGGCATAAACAACACCGGACTCTCTCACTCAGCGGAACAAATTGTGCTCATGTTTCGCGATCCGCGATGTCACCGAAGCTGCCATTCGTCGAGTGGGAGCAGGGACGTCTCGTGATAAACTGTTGACAAGAGACAACGCAACCGAGATGAAGAAGATCTATAACGTTAATATCGAATTGAAGAACCGATTGGTGACAAAAGGCTTCCATTCGTCTACCTTCGGCCCGGTCCCCAGCCATCCGAGATCGCTATTTGCCAGATGGTTTGCACCCGAATACAACGGCCGTGTACGAATCGCTGGAGCAGCTGCATAATATTACTTCTGCTAAGTGACATATTACCTATGCCGACTCATAGTTTGTTCTGAGCTTCCAGCAAATCGTGTACCCATCATTTATATTCATTAGTATTATCATATAAATATTTGAAAAACTTTGACCCTATCATCGTAATCACGCAAACTTTATTTATTCGCTTTACTTAACTTTGCTATTTAACCCTATTCAAGCACCTTGTTTGACTAATCACTTCACGAGTTCACGACACGCCGCCTATTGACTTTGCGGACCATGCGTCACCCATTATTTACGCCGGTTGTTAGATTATCGGTATGTTAGCTAGTTATAAGTCATTGCGGCAATGACTGCGCAGAGCTGGCTACACATCGCAGTCACTAGCGAGCGCTTCTACAGGATATGCGGACAGAAACACTGTGACTGTATGGTGCGATGTCCACCGAAACGGAAAGGAAAGTAAGTACATATTGTGGCAATTAGGCAGCCTATTACAATATTACTGGATTTGGTGCCGTTGGGGACATGTAGTATCTTAACTTTGCAATTGCAAGGCTTAAATAGAATGTTTGCCTAAAACATTAGCATTCAGTTCATAATATAAATATCCGGAAAAGTTTAAACATAAGTGGGGGAAAATGTAGCAAATATTACTTTTTGAACAAACGTACTGTTACGTTAGCTAATTGGTCCTAGAGCCTTCCTGGTTCTAAAGCCCTGTTCACACGAGGGAACTTTCGGACAACTTAGTTGCTGAGACTTGGTCGCAACCAAAAGTTGCGGCAACGCACGCGTTCACACGTACATTTTTGGCGGCAACAAGTTGTTATAAATAAATACCCAATCAAAATTGAAAAGCGGGAAATCCTGGATATCTTTTTGATTCAGTTTTTCAACATCTGGCCTGATTGAGTTTGCACGTTGTGTTGCTGCAGCTACATTAGAGTACGATACTGACGAGTGACGATGATGAAGAGTTGCCTTCCTGTATTGTTAATCCCGGTTCACCTTCACACTGACTTACTTTTTACTGTTTCCTTTCTATTTAAGGGGCTTATGTAAAAATTTCGGTTCATACAGACGTACTTTTTACTCAAGCCCTTAACTAAAAGTAGAAACGCGTTCTACTTTTTACTTTTTGCTCAAGCATCTAGCCAATCAGAATGCTCTAACAAAAGCTCCGCCTATCGCTTTGTGCACACAAAGTACAAGTGGAAAAAAAAGTATGTCTGTGTGAAATGGGCCTAAAAGATCTTGTTGGATTAAATATCTCAGAATGATCGGCGCTCAGGCGCTGTTGAGCCATCCCACCGGTTCCTTTTCCCCGTTTCGTGAAGTCAGAATGCTTGACATTCCACAGAAACAGCCGCTCTTCGTACAGGTCAATTAATTTGTAGACAGTGTCCGAATGACACTGATTTTGCGAAGGCTCTGCCATTCACAACGCCACACGCACACGCACACACACACACACACACACAGTTGCGCAACTACTGCGCGCAACTATGCCAACGCCACAGGCAGAAATATTATTAATTTGACCGCGCATACATTTATATTCACAAGCTGGAAATTAGGAACGTGCGTGCGCATTAGCCAATCAGATGACGAGTTGCCCCAAGAAAGTCGCCGGTCGCCCGAAGCGATCGGAACAACTTGGTCGCCGCAACTTTTTAGTCAAGTCGCCCATGCGTTCACACGGCATTTTTTCGGGCAACTTTGCTGAAATTGGGTAAGTTGCCTGAAAGTTGCCTCGTGCGCATAGGCCAAGCCGAAAACTTAGCTACTTACCTATATGTACTTAGCCAACCAGACTGGCTTTCTAGTCATGCCGCATTGCAGGCTTTGTCATCCTGGTCTGTGGCCTGAGAAAAGGTCAGCCAAACCCATTTTTAGCCCTAGCTAAAAGTTTTTACGGAGCTAACTAGTCTGACTCGGGGCTCTGTTAGTGACTTGTAAGCTTGCGCTGACGTGTACACGTGCCTACATATGTGTGTACACTGTACGTAATTATTAAAGCATTACCTGTATAAGCGTGGAAGGATGTGATTGGCTGGTGTAACAGATATTATACAGTACACTACAAAAAGGTGCAGCATGGATGACTGAGTGAACGCTAGCTACCTTGATGATGTCCTTGTTGTCCAGGAGCGGAGGCTTCTGCAGGCCGAAGTCGTGCGGGATGAGCGTGTAGAATCGGTTGGAGGCGTCCAGGATCATGTTCCTCTGCTGGGCCGTTGGCTCCGCTGTGCCGTCTGCGCCCGACGTCTCTTCCATCAGCTGCAACAAGGAGAAGGTGTATGCCACAACACTAATTAATCTACCACCAACATACCTACTATTAATAAGGCTCCATTCATACTTCAAGCCGTATGTCCGTTCAACCGCGGTGAAATTACAAAAGAATCACGCCACATTCTGATCTTAATAATATACACAATGTTCCTGGCTATACGGATATACGTCTGCAAGTATGAATCGAGAGATTCCCAGCCCCATCTTACAGGTTATTAAATTAGACATCAATGAAAGGCTGCACCGAAGTGTTACTGTCATTCACTGACTTATTATGGTCAGTGTGAGCCAGTAAACAGGCCTCTCCTCGCCCCACCTTCTGTAGCTCAGTGAGACAGTAAACAGGCCTCTCCTCGCCCCACCTTCTGTAGCTCAGTGAGCACCGAATAAGCACTCTGAATTATGGTCAGTGTGAGACAGTAAACAGGCCTCTCCTCGCCCCACCTTCTGTAGCTCAGTGAGACAGTAAACAGGCCTCTCCTCGCCCCACCTTCTGTAGCTCAGTGAGACAGTAAACAGGCCTCTCCTCGCCCCACCTTCTGTAGCTCAGTGAGACAGTAAACAGGCCTCTCCTCGCCCCACCTTCTGTAGCTCAGTGAGCACCGAATAAGCACTCTGAATTATGGTCAGTGAGACAGTAAACAGGCCTCTCCTCGCCCCACCTTCTGTAGCTCAGTGAGCACCGAATAAGCACTCTGAATTATGGTCAGTGAGACAGTAAACAGGCCTCTCCTCGCCCCACCTTCTGTAGCTCAGTGAGCACCGAATAAGCACTCTGAATTATGGTCAGTGAGACAGTAAACAGGCCTCTCCTCGCCCCACCTTCTGTAGCTCAGTGAGACAGTAAACAGGCCTCTCCTCGCCCCACCTTCTGTAGCTCAGTGAGCACCGAATAAGCACTCTGAATTATGGTCAGTGAGACAGTAAACAGGCCTCTCCTCGCCCCACCTTCTGTAGCTCAGTGAGACAGTAAACAGGCCTCTCCTCGCCCCACCTTCTGTAGCTCAGTGAGCACCGAATAAGCACTCTGAATTATGGTCAGTGAGACAGTAAACAGGCCTCTCCTCGCCCCACCTTCTGTAGCTCAGTGAGCACCGAATAAGCACTCTGAATTATGGTCAGTGAGACAGTAAACAGGCCTCTCCTCGCCCCACCTTCTGTAGCTCAGTGAGACAGTAAACAGGCCTCTCCTCGCCCCACCTTCTGTAGCTCAGTGAGCACCGAATAAGCACTCTGAATTATGGTCAGTGAGACAGTAAACAGGCCTCTCCTCGCCCCACCTTCTGTAGCTCAGTGAGCACCGAATAAGCACTCTGAATTATGGTCAGTGAGACAGTAAACAGGCCTCTCCTCGCCCCACCTTCTGTAGCTCAGTGAGACAGTAAACAGGCCTCTCCTCGCCCCACCTTCTGTAGCTCAGTGAGACAGTAAACAGGCCTCTCCTCGCCCCACCTTCTGTAGCTCAGTGAGACAGTAAACAGGCCTCTCCTCGCCCCACCTTCTGTAGCTCAGTGAGCACCGAATAAGCACTCTGAATTATGGTCAGTGTGAGACAGTAAACAGGCCTCTCCTCGCCCCACCTTCTGTAGCTCAGTGAGACAGTAAACAGGCCTCTCCTCGCCCCACCTTCTGTAGCTCAGTGAGACAGTAAACAGGCCTCTCCTCGCCCCACCTTCTGTAGCTCAGTGAGACAGTAAACAGGCCTCTCCTCGCCCCACCTTCTGTAGCTCAGTGAGCACCGAATAAGCACTCTGAATTATGGTCAGTGTGAGACAGTAAACAGGCCTCTCCTCGCCCCACCTTCTGTAGCTCAGTGAGACAGTAAACAGGCCTCTCCTCGCCCCACCTTCTGTAGCTCAGTGAGACAGTAAACAGGCCTCTCCTCGCCCCACCTTCTGTAGCTCAGTGAGACAGTAAACAGGCCTCTCCTCGCCCCACCTTCTGTAGCTCAGTGAGCACCGAATAAGCACTCTGAATTATGGTCAGTGTGAGACAGTAAACAGGCCTCTCCTCGCCCCACCTTCTGTAGCTCAGTGAGACAGTAAACAGGCCTCTCCTCGCCCCACCTTCTGTAGCTCAGTGAGACAGTAAACAGGCCTCTCCTCGCCCCACCTTCTGTAGCTCAGTGAGACAGTAAACAGGCCTCTCCTCGCCCCACCTTCTGTAGCTCAGTGAGCACCGAATAAGCACTCTGAATTATGGTCAGTGAGACAGTAAACAGGCCTCTCCTCGCCCCACCTTCTGTAGCTCAGTGAGCACCGAATAAGCACTCTGAATTATGGTCAGTGAGACAGTAAACAGGCCTCTCCTCGCCCCACCTTCTGTAGCTCAGTGAGCACCGAATAAGCACTCTGAATTATGGTCAGTGTGAGACAGTAAACAGGCCTCTCCTCGCCCCACCTTCTGTAGCTCAGTGAGCACCGAATAAGCACTCTGAATTATGGTCAGTGTGAGACAGTAAACAGGCCTCTCCTCGCCCCACCTTCTGTAGCTCAGTGAGACAGTAAACAGGCCTCTCCTCGCCCCACCTTCTGTAGCTCAGTGAGCACCGAATAAGCACTCTGAATTATGGTCAGTGTGAGACAGTAAACAGGCCTCTCCTCGCCCCACCTTCTGTAGCTCAGTGAGCACCGAATAAGCACTCTGAATTATGGTCAGTGTGAGACAGTAAACAGGCCTCTCCTCGCCCCACCTTCTGTAGCTCAGTGAGCACCGAATAAGCACTCTGAATTATGGTCAGTGAGACAGTAAACAGGCCTCTCCTCGCCCCACCTTCTGTAGCTCAGTGAGCACCGAATAAGCACTCTGAATTATGGTCAGTGAGACAGTAAACAGGCCTCTCCTCGCCCCACCTTCTGTAGCTCAGTGAGCACCGAATAAGCACTCTGAATTATGGTCAGTGTGAGACAGTAAACAGGCCTCTCCTCGCCCCACCTTCTGTAGCTCAGTGAGACAGTAAACAGGCCTCTCCTCGCCCCACCTTCTGTAGCTCAGTGAGCACCGAATAAGCACTCTGAATTATGGTCAGTGAGACAGTAAACAGGCCTCTCCTCGCCCCACCTTCTGTAGCTCAGTGAGCACCGAATAAGCACTCTGAATTATGGTCAGTGAGACAGTAAACAGGCCTCTCCTCGCCCCACCTTCTGTAGCTCAGTGAGCACCGAATAAGCACTCTGAATTATGGTCAGTGAGACAGTAAACAGGCCTCTCCTCGCCCCACCTTCTGTAGCTCAGTGAGCACCGAATAAGCACTCTGAATCTGCTTCTTTGATAGTTTTCCCAGTGGCATCTTCTTCAGGTCGATCTAAAACAATAATGTGAATGGTGAAAAAATAATATAAAACATATAGTGCTTTATAGTGACAGCTTTTCTGATTTAAACCGAAGTCTACACAAAAGTGTGTCACTTGACTTGATACAGCAAGAGGAATAAAGGGGGGGGGGGATTGCCAGGACTCAACAGGACAGGAGCCTATACCTGGCACGCTCCAAGGTGTCTTGTCTAGAGCTAAATGGGGAGCACCAGTGCTTGGGGAGGCCCATATGACAAGGCCAGACAGGGATCTCTCCGGGACTCAGCTGGCAGTCGCTGAGCAACACCGCTTGTTTCTTCCATCCTTGAGCATCAGAAAACAACCAAACAACCCCCTGCATGTTGTTGTTTGGAGAAGCCCGTGCTTGCTGTTGGCCAATGAACTGACCGAAAACTCCTTCATGGTTTGCTTCATTTTCTCCACGTCGAAGATCATCTGGATGAGGTCCTGGACGGCCTTGTGGAGCGACGTCTTGCTGCCCGGCTTGCACCCGCCCTTCTGCACATCCTCCTCCTCAAAACACACACGCCACCGTTATGGGCAACAACATGCAGACTTTTACTAATCTTTTATTATGACTCAGACAGAGCCAGTCAGATTCAGACCGGTCTGACTCTGTGTTGATGACAGACTTTCAACCACGGTCCGGTTTCATGAATAATAAATTACTACTATTACTTTTAAGGTATTTTTTGCAATAAAGAATGCTTTTGTATCACTTAATAATGTACTAACTAATACAGCAACTACTAATGAATAAAGAGTCATAACGGATGTCAAGAGTACTACAAATAGTGAATAATTGTAGCTGTATATTAGGCATTAACCAGCTGCACTGACGTCTCCATAGTCCATGTCGAGCGGATGGAATCGATTGGGGTATTTGACAAAGTCCTGGCGCTCGGCCCAGGCGTTGCCGGTCTTCTCCTGGTAGACCTCCTTGAAGTTGGCCAAGGCGTCGTCCAGTCTGGAGGCGAAGGAGGCCAGCTTGTTCCCACCGATCGACGTTCCCACGCGCCCCCACGCACGGTACACCCAGTACCTGAAAAAGACCAATCACCATAACAAACTACCAACAAAACTAACTTCGGAGTTTCGGTATATAAGTCTCAGAGCAAATACAAACTTTGCCATTCCTACTGTCTCTGTCTTAATGTGGCTTTGGTTTCTGTTCTGCTAAAACAGACCAGAAAAACATACATTCTAAAAGACGCAAAAAATTGAAAACTTATCCACCAAATTCATACTGCAAAACACCCCCCTGGTCTGCGAGTAGACAGCACGTACTGTTTGGCAGAGTCGTGTTCCAGCAGCTGTAGTTTGTAGTATGAGTTGGTGCCTGTCTGCACGTCTGCCATGCCCAGCACTGCGTTGTACACGTCCGCTCCCCTCGTGTACACGTGGGTGACGTCTGCCACTTCTGCAACCCACACTCTTGTTGAACGCCCAATTTCAAAACAAAGAAAGAAATGGAGGCGCCGGGAATCGAACTCAGGCCTTTCGCGTCGACATCGACAATACTAACAACTACACCACAGTCCCCAAGTCTCGCAAGCCCTATTTTTCATTTACAACGGACAACAAATAACCATTACACTGCTTACATTGCTTTTAAAGTTCAATAGAAACATTTTAAACTAAGCCTTGAAAAAACGAACAATGTCCACCATAAAATCAGAGTAGTTAACAGCTCCCCCTGCTCCAATCCGAGATGCTAGCAAACTGTCAACCCAACCCACCACAGTCAGGATCCACGGCAGCCGCTCCCTTGACCACGATCTTCTTGGTGGCGGGCACGGACTTGGTGAAGGCGGCTTCCTCTAAAAACAGAACACGCACTACGGCATTCTGACCAATCAGTTTAGACTAAAGTCTGACCAGCAACTATTGCTCAGACAAAACAAGTGGCCTGATCTTTAAACTATCGCTGTACTCTTGATGCTAGCAATTCGTTCTTTTTGTCTCAGGGTCCAGCAATTTGTCAGACGCAGACCTTAGTGCAATTATTTTCGTGCAATTTTAAGGAATGGATATCGGACTGAGCCAGTTAGAATTAGTCAGCTGCTTAGTTTACTCCAAACCCAAGCTTAAAAAGGTTTTAACATACATGGCCAATGTCAACATTTTAGCACATACTCAAGTCAGTTTAGTTCGACTAATAAACAGGAGCTAAAGCTAAACAAAACAGACTAACTCTCAAAAGTTTGCATGGCGATGTTGCAATCATATCCCATGACTTCAGCTATTCAATAATACATACCACGCTCCTTCTGACTTTTGGGACGTTTGGGTTCTCGTATCCGCGTAAGTCTGGCCGCAAGCTAAACACACCTAAGAAATACCAATAATTTAGCAATAACATATTCTAGTCCACCGCGTTCCTGAAGCAGGTCAGGGACCAGTATAGCCCGGTTCATACTTGCCCTTAAGAACATACGGACAGGGACAAGGACATTACTTGGTCAGCTATTGTAACGCGTTGACAGAATCGTTTCTGACTTGTACGTTTTTGTGCGCGAGCTGGACTTGACCCCAACTTCTTTTCTGCAGAAAACTAGCCTACTTATCCAGTTTTGTTGAAACTGCTAAAGGACAAAACGATAAGGACAAGGAATAAGGACGAGTATGAATCGGGCTAAACGACAGTGGACTAATTGCCCAGACACATGCTCCACTGAGGAAGACCGTATTTAGTAGGAAGGTGAATGAGTGAGGGATGGCAGGGTTGGCGCGATAGCGCCCAACCCTAGAATAGGAAAATTTAGCACTATTGCGGATTTTGAGAATTTGAACTTTTTGTAGCTCAAAATATAGAAGAGCTTTTTACACGAAATTTTGTGTGTGTACACCCCTTGGCAATACCTAAGTGCTGGCAAAATTTCAGCCGGATCGGTCAAGTATTTTCTGAGATACCCCCGGGGACCCCCCAAAATTCACGGACTTTCGCTCTTTTTTTTTTTTTTCCCAGAACTTTTCTCGCCGGTAGTTCATCCGAGCGACACCTTTTTTGGTTTTTCACATTTCGTATAGCCTGCAATAGACACGGAAAAAATGGTTTTGCTCGGGTGTTTCCGTGAGAGGCTGTGCTGGGAGGGGGGAAACCCCTTTTTTGGGGTCCAAAAAATGACTAAGTACGAAAAAGTTTAGCACACTTTTTAAGAAGTTGCGCAAAACGGCCAGTCATGATCTTTTGCATGTGAGGTGGTACAGTAGTGGAATAGAAACTAACATGGGCTTTTTTTGAATTTCGGCTTATAAGCCCCAGGGCATGCCCATACCCCCCGCCACGTGTATTACGGGGGTAGGCTCGCTACGGGCAGTGGAGCTATCATGGTTATAGCTGGAGGTCTATCGTTTTGTATACGAATATAAACCCATATGCTGTGCATTCACTGGTGTTATCACTTTTTTGCTCAGATGTTGAATAGTCCCCTAGACGGTACCCCCCGGTTGGCTGTGTGCCATGTATGCGCGTACGTAACTTCACAGTAGAATAATTAGGTTTGCTGCTTGTTTTTCATGATAGTTCAAGTTTTTTTGTGTAATATGGATTGTGAACTTGCGAACATATCATATTAATACCCATTGCCCCACCGATTGCCCCCCTAGGGTGTTCCCAAAGGGGACTCCGGACCCTTTTGCACGTTTGGGGTCAAAAATTTTTTTTCGAGTTTATTCTCAAAAACTTGTTTTTAGGGGTAGTTTGGTGTCCTGAACACGAAACTGAGATTTATTTTTGCCTATACCCACTCTGGACACCCATGCCCCCCAGGGTGCCACCCAGGGGGGCAAAATGGGTCAATTTTTTTGAATTTGAAATTTTTATGTCCATTAGGGTAATTTGACCACCTGAACACGAATCCAACGTTCATTTTTGTCTGTGACTCTCGTAAACTCTCCTACGACCTTTTCCTAGGGTATTTACCCACCCCCCCACAACGGGTCCAAGGGGTCAAGTTTTCAAAATTCGGATTTTGATGTTCATAGGTGTAATTTGACTCCCTGAACACGAATCTGAGGTCTATTTTTGTCTATGACTCTCGTTGACTTCCCTTGCGACCCCACCCCCTCCCTTAGGTTACCCCCCCGACAGGGGTCCAAGGGGTAAAACTTCCAAATTTTGAATTTTGATGTCCATAGAGATGATTTGAGCCCCTGATTACGAATCCGTTGTTTGTTTTTATCTAGAACCTCCATGGATTCCAACACCCCCCGAACAGGGGTCCAAGGGGTCAAATTTTACATAGGTATATATACAGTACATGTACACATGTACACTTAACGTACATACTACATTGGTCCGCTTCAGGCAGTGAAGCCGTCATAGCTATGTACATATATGTAGTGTGCTTCGTTTCCACTACAGCGGAAAAAGAGAGAGGACTAGTAAGGAAAAATGCCCTTGTCGGGCGGCTCCTTGGGTAGAATAGGTTACTGTCTGTCTAAAGCGGAAAAATACTTAGGCTGAGCTTGTAAAAGCATTGGTACAAGACTTTATTAACGAGAATATGCAATTCGTGTGAGCTCGTTAAAGAAGGTGGACTAGGTATACCTGTTGAGAATAGGAATATGATCTTCGTAGGGCAGACACTGTTTTCCGCACCCTATTCGCGCGAACTTACAGACCGTTCTGGGTTTTTTTCAACGGTATTTTCTTATTATTATTATTGTTGTAAAGTATATATGCTTGATAAAAAGGTTCTGTGAGATAACGGCAGACCTTATCCAGATCCTTAACTTATCGTTTGATCAAAATATATGTATATGTACTGTGTCAGCATCTTACTTCATTCGATCATATTTGAATTATGCATATTGTGTTAGATGTGTGTAAGCTAAAGTAGGAACAAATCCATAATCTGAGAGTCCATAATCTAAAAGCAAGAGCCTACAAGAAACTGCTACCTAAATTGGTCTTTTTTTTTTTTTTTTTTTTTTTTTTTTTAAAAAAAAAAAAAAAAAAAAAAAAAAAAAAAAAAAAAAAAAAAAAAAAAAAAAAAAAAAAAAAAAAAAAAAAATAAAAAAAAAAAAAAAAAAAAAAAAAAAAATATATAAAAAAAAAAAAATATATGAGTGGTAGTAAAAAAGCCTCTATGTTATATGAGCAAACGATATAATTTAGCTGAAGGTTGCTACAGTGTGAAAACAGTGTTTGCCCTACGAAGATCATATTCCTATCTCACAGGTATACCTAGTCAACCTACTTTAACGAGCTCACACGAATTGCATATTCTCGTTAATAAAGTCTTGTACCAGCTTCACAAGCTCAGTCTAAGTATTTTTCCGCTTTAGACAGACGTGTGCGTCTATGCTAGGCCAAACTTGATACAATCGTTAAAAAGACATATTGACGTCTATGCGCGACCATAAGCCGCATGTATGCGCAAAATCGTAATATCGGATTTTTTGGTATGTGGTTTGAAATCCTAAAATCGGGGCAAAATTGTTAAAAATGGCTGTTTTTAAAGCCTGCCAAAATTGAAGTCGCCTTACGTTTAGCATCACTGCACAAACCGGGGGCAAATAATTAAAAAATAAATTATTGGAGAGAGATATGATATTATGAGATATTAGGCTATATATCAAGTCATAATCAGTTTTGTCAAGTACTAACAAAATTTCCGGGTAAAAAGGGACACTGTGTGAGATATCTATATGCACTGAAAGGGAGAAGAGGGCACTTTCTCCTTGAACCCAAAAAAAATCGAGAGGCCGGGGGGGGTCCCTAAAATTTGGGCAAAATTCTATTAAAAATGGCACTTTTTGGGTTTCGGGTAAAGTTTATAAAATGTAGGGTATTTTTGGTGCATCAGGGGGAAGAGGGTCCCTAAATTTTGGCCGGATATTCACTCTCAAAATTTCGACCCCTATAGATGTATGGGCAAATAACTTTAATACCACTTCACCTCACGACGAAAAAACCCGAACTAGCTTCATATTTTGAAAAAGAGTTTGTGGTTATAGCCCGGAATTCGCATGGCCTAAAACCTTACTTGCGCTGTAACGCTTCAATTGCAGCCTAATCCTGGGTCTTCAGTAAAGTTCTGTAACTTTTAAAGCCTGAACCCATTTGTAAAATTTTTTCAACAATTTATATACTATGCTTAATAAGTTGCTCTTCAATAATAACAGCAGTGTTTTTCATCTATTTCAGTATTTTTAACTAAATCGATTTTGCGCAAAAAATTTCAATGCATATAAAGTTTAATTTTTGGACAAAGTTTGATTTCCAGCTAAGCTGGAACATCCTACAAACTTCTGAACCTAGCCTATTCGAAAAGCGTTCAATTTTGATCCCCCCTAAGGTTTGGGGGGAATAGGATGACTCCGGTATCAGTAGTCGAAAAAATGCCGTTTTTTCCGACTCATCCGACCCTTAAGGGTTTTAACACCTTAATAATTTCACTTCTGATTTTTATTAAAAGGGGCGACAGCTATTTTGGGGGCTAGAGATCAGATTGGGGGTATGGCTGACGATGGGGTTTTATATTTTTATTAAAAGATGGGGTAGGAAGCGATTGACGGCCAAAAATAATTTTCCCCCCCTGCCGAACCTTGACCGGCGAAATGAAGTGGTTGACATTACACACTTATTGTATTTGAAAGATAGAATGTCAAAAGTGTGGAACAATTGAGTTAACAACTGTTAGTAAGTACACAAATACTTTTAATAATTTTTAAGGCAGGGCTACCACACTGAAGTCACAAAATTTGTTAGGGCTGATTCATACCTACAGCCGTATGCTGATTGGGGGGGGACTACCTCTATAAGTGAAAATTTTAGCTTCTGCGATTCGTTTGAAATAAGCACACAACATACTATGTAGCCCTAGTGAAGGCGCATCCAGATGTAAAAAAATGAAACCAATGCTTTTGCTAATTTTCTACTAGGGGCTCCAAAAATTCCATTTTCATAAAGCGTTCCTTTACTCGAAATTTTTGTTAATATATAATATAGTGGTGCGGGGAAAAAAACCCTATTTTCAACTTTTCGGGTCCTCCTGCACACCACATAAATCGGATCCATTAATGCTCGCGGCTGTTATAACGGCCATCTTTCGCGTAACTGTTGCACTAATAAAATGGATTTTAACTACTCACGTTTCTGAGTAATAAGCCTCGAAACCTCAGGGAAAAAAACCCTATGCGGGAAAAAAACCCTAATGCGGGGAAAAAACCCTACCACTTTTTCCGGCTGTTCTATTAGCAGTGAGTATAAACTCAATTCCATCGTATTCTACAACTCTTAGGCTGCAGTATGGACTAGAAAAACCGTTTCTCCGACACCCATGTGACTCACAATAAATCTTCAAAAATCGACCTTTTTTGGCAGAAATGACTTCTGCCCAAATATGCATTTTTCTAGTTTTTAAATGCATTAAAAATAGATTTTTACACTTATTATGTTAGAAACGGTGGCCAAACACCGCCCGCGTCTACCATTCTTAAATTTAGGTGGTACGCAGCAGCTAAAGCCTAAATATTCCAAAAAATGCCAAATTTTGGTGAAACATCACCAAAACAGGTTTCGTACGGGGTGTCGGGGTATGGGCCAAAACGACAAAAAACGACGTTTCGTGGCCGAATAATCGGTTTCAATGAAGTCTACACATATTTTTACCCCAGATCAGTCAACTTTTGTATCAACAATGGGTGAGTTTAGCAAAAAATTGTCGCCAAACAAAATAGGGTTTTTTTCCCCGCAATAGGGTTTTTTTCCCGCACAAACTTTGAACTGTCACACGTAAGCCACAACGTTTATCACTGTTTTTGAGCTTCAGAAGTATAGAGGAAAGGTAACTCTCTTGAAAAGTGCAAACAACGTTGGCCAAAAGTGATTTTGTAAAAAATTATGACAAGTCAAAAATTTGGAAAATTTTGTCACTTTGGAATTTTTCAACGTGTAAAATTTTGAAATTTTATAAAAAATGCTACATGCCTCAAAACTGCACAGAAATTGGTGTGGTAAGTAAGTTTGAGATGTGCTTTCCACTTACATACTCAAAAAGGTCCTATGTCGTAATGTTCGGCCAGGAAGCACTAGGGTTTTTTCCCCGCAAAACGCGTATATAGGGTTTTTTTTCCCGCACCACTATACTGACGAAGCTTATTTTTACATGATTCGATAGCCTAACGTCATATCTCAACCTCTATATATGATCCATGTTTTTTTTAGTTTTTGCCCATGGCCTGAGCAGTGACGCTAAATATAAAATCACTCAAATTTAGTGGGCCCAAAAACGGGCATTTTTCAGATTTTGCCCTCGATTTTCGATTTAAAAAACCGGATCTTACTATTTTGCGCATACATGTGGGCTACTACTATGCAGGGTTGGCAAGTCTCGGGTTTGCAACCGAGACCGAGACCGAGACCGAGACCGAGACCGAGACCAGGCAACCGAGACCACCCAAACGAGACCTACGAGACCGAGACCAGCCCTTGGAGACCTTTTTTTAAAATTTCAATTTTAGACAATTGAGGTATTTTGAAACGTGAAAAATTAGTGATTAAGTATGATAAAAGTGACCATTAGGTTGCGAGAAACATCATTATAAGCACCGGATGCACGAGAGTAATTGACAACCAGAGAAGAGGATCACTTTCCCGCTATTCTGACAACTTTTGGATATTTTTTTGAAGTTTCGCACAATTCCTAGCAGGGCGTTTGGGCGTTTTAATACAGGCATTTTGTAGTGCATACTGCATAGGTTGGCACTTTTGCAGTTTAACTCCGGTGCCAGCATAGAATCGTCCGTGCTCGTGCTACGATCAGAAGTTCTAATAGTGGCACCATCACGGACCAGAAGAGAAGAGTTTCTACCGCTGACTCAGTTATGTGGGGGAAAGCCGGAAGGCTTGTTGCCTCAACCCCAACCACCTTATAGCCAAAAATTTATATGATTGTAGTAATGTAGTGCCTAGGTTTTTTCAAATCCTTCATGTTTTGACATGCGGTAAAAGGTTGGGGCTCGCTCAAGAAAATTCAATTAAACTGCACACTCAGTTCGCGCTTGGTAAAGTTTCAGAAGCCAGCATTTTTTTTATTACAAATTAACTGCGAAGTTAGGACTATCTGGTAAATGATGGTCAGTATTTTACTTTTAACATATATATGCTTGAAGTTGAAAGGTTCCAGATAAGTCAGGCAACCCATTCTAGCTCAAACCTTAGTTCGAAACTCTAGCTTGATAAAACTAGGGACGGTGTATAATACAAAGTTTAAACTTGAAGTTCGCTAAAATTTGTCAGTGCAGTGACATTCCCTTTCTGCAGCAGTTTACCTTTTCATGCCTCGCACTCTTTTTTGAAACTTAAGATTTTCTAAAAAAATCTTAGTGATCTTGCAAAATTTTCAAAACTTCAAGTGTCATCTGAAATACCGAGACCACCCTATGGCAGGTCTCGGTTACACTACCGAGACCGAGACCGAGACCGAGACCAGCCTAGTCTCGTTTTTTTTACGAGACCGAGACCGAGACCGAGACTGCCAACCCTGCTACTATGCCAAGTGTCGACCTTATTCGCTTGATGTGGTTTGTGTTAGAACAGTCCAAATAAGTGCTACTTTTAGGTTTTGGCTTGATTTCTGACCTGGGTAGCCCAGCCCGCCCGCCCCCCCCCCCCCCAAGAGTAAGTTCAGCGGAGCAATCCGAATGCACATAAAAAATAAACACTTCATCTTATCTCGTTACACAGTGCGATTATCATTGCGCTCAATGTGCTGTGAGTAGAGGCAAATAACCCCTGGACATGAAGTCCGGCTGTTCCAGCCCTGGGAGTAAATGCAGCATAAGGTACACGTGTATACATGCATAGGACGTGTATACATACACAAGGACTAGTATATAAGTCACAGTGATGCAGGGGTCTGGAGGCATCAGCCCCCAGAAAGAATTTTGGAAAAATTTTTGATTTTTAGGCCAAATTTGGTCAATTAGAGACGTATCAGAAAATTTTTTCGGCCGGACCATAAAACCCAAAGGGGAGCCCTTGTGTAAAAAATTACTAGGAAAAATTTTAGGGGGAATTCCCCCAATGCACCCCTGGGTACGCCCTTGAATTATTGCGTAATTTTTATACTGGCATATTCGAAAGCTGGCGCTCTCGAATTATTCTCGCGAATAGTTAACTACAGTTCAGGCCTAGGGCTGATTTAGATTCAAACATCAGCTTTGAATTCAAACAATTTGAATTTTGAAAACACACACGCACACTTGCACATTTGCAGCCTCGTTGTGAGAAAAGAAGCACCAATTCAACAAATTTGGATTCTTCTAAAAAATGTATATAAACTTTGTTCTAGCATAATATATTTTATCATACTGTAAGAAGAATGCAAAAGAGAGTACTTATGCAGAGAAATAAAGAAAGAAGCTAACTACATAAGAGATCTGATCATATAACTTGTATTGATTACTATCCGAAATATACTACACTATATATTGTGTGATTCCTGCTAACTTATTCTACATTTTTGGTGTCGACACATTGCCTCGGCGTTGCAGAACTGCCTCTTAGAATCCAAATGACGTTTCGCCTGTGGCGGGCCCTCCGCCACCTCTTCCTGCGGCGCCACTGACTGTTAATGAACTATTGGCCGCTCAGCTGGAGCGGGACGAGCGGTTTCAGCAGCAGTTGCAGCAAAGGCAAGATGAAGCGAATCGTCGTCACGAGGAACTGCTAGCTGCTATGATGCAGCAACAGCAAAGTTTATTGGCCCACATGGTCCAGCATCAGACGCAACCCAATGGCCCAACCAACCCGCCCCATCTGACTGTGACTATTCCATTAACCAGGTCCTTTCATAGTGGATCAGGAAAAGGATGGCATTGAGAGATTTCGACGACTGGGTCAATCAGGATCAGGGATTATGCCGCGCGAAGTGGTCAGCCTCCCTTGGAGGTTTTGGACCGGGTCATAGAGGGAGTCGCTCGAGACAGCCTGCGTTCCCTGGCTCCCGAACTTCTAAGTGATTTTGACAGTGCTGTTGCCCACCTGAAGCCCCTAGTTACGCCAATAACAACGCCTACTGCTGCCCGCCCTGAAGTTGCCTGGATTTGCTTCAATACACAGGTGAATCAGCGGCAACATATTTGCAGCGCTGGCGAAGAGGCTTTGGTCGGGTGAGTGACGCACAGTTTCTAGCCAAAGCAATTTGGTTGAAAAACCAACAGCCACACTTGAGAGAAAAAATGATTTCCGTATTGGGTAATGACCAGCAGGATATAACTTTGTGTGAACTACAAGAGAGAGGACTGTAACTAAAGAACAGGCTATAAGACAGGCAAGAGAACTCGATAAGGCGTCTGTGCCTGTGAAAGGTAAAGACAAAGATAAATCCAGTGGTATAGCTGACTTTGGTCAAAAATCCATCAATAAAGATGGTGTCACTTATTTTAAATGTAGTAAGAAAGGCCACTACGCATTCGAATGCAAGTCTAAGTTCAAGCCCAGAACAGACAAAGCTGAGTCAAAACGGTCTGGACATGTGTCCGCTGCTACAACGCAGCCGTGGACAGACAAAAAGGTTGGCCATTCGATTGAAAGGCCCAAACTGTCTGACGTGGGGGCTTGCCTTAGATTTGGAACAATGTGTTACACAGGCGATGTCATTGTAGATACGGGTGCTGATCTGAATTGTATCCCACGTTCTTTAGCAGAGCGCCTTCACGAAGAGGGTGTTGCTAAGGACGGTCCCGGCAGTGTTAGGGGGGCACTGGGGCCGTGGGGACCAGCTATGGACTTGCCTACCGTGACTGTCGACACTTCAGTCAATGATAGTCCTGCTGGTCCAAATTCTTTTGCGCTCGTCGAGGATCCGGCTACAAACGGAAGTAATGAGGTTCTGCTGTCTAGAGACACCGCTGCTCGCCTGGGAATCGCCAGCTTAATCTGGCATGTCAATGTCAGCCCAGATGCACAACAAACGGTTCACAACACTGAAAAATTTTCTGAACCTGACAGTGGTAACACTGAAAAATGCGTTTCCAGCCCAGAAATCCTGGAAATGACTTCTAGTCAAAG
>JASANF010018543.1:0-26310 GCA_030248245.1 Trissonchulus sp. WLG1_4 | reverse complement strand
CTAACATTGCTTATGGTCGATTTTCTCAGAAAGCGTGTCATATATATATATATATATATATATATATATATATATATATATATATATATATATATATATATATATATATATATATATATATATATATATATATATTAGGGATGTACCGAAAGATTCGGTATCTCGGTATTCGGTTTTCGGCCGAAAAACGGGTATTCGGTATTCGGTACCGAAAAGTCAATTTTCGGCCGAATACCCGAATAGTTAGAAAATCCAGGAAATTCCAAAGCAAGCAACGTTTAGAGTAAGAACTCATTTTATTAATCCTTCAATTAGCACTGCACTTCGACCTGAGATGTACACAAAAAACATGAAAACTGTATATGTGTTAGCTAATAAATAACCTCTAATTAGCATTTGTGAGCCATTTCACGCACATACTTGCGTGAATTTTTGATGGATGCTTATATATAAGTATCGTCAAAACACAAAACACACTCTGCAAAGTTTACAAGCAGTTTAATAACTGTCCCACTTCACTCCAAAACCAGCACAAGACCCTGAGACGGCCTGGGTGAAAAGGGACAAGCCTTCATGAAAGATGAAAGCAAGTTGCAGGGGTCTGGGGGCTGATTGCGGCAGCCCCCAGACATAAATGCATTTTTTTATGGTTTTACGCGATGGTTAGGGTGAATTTGGTCAGTTGGAGACGTATATATCGGAAATTTCTTATTCATTGGTAAATGGTATATAGCTGAAAAAGTTTAGGCCAGCTGGCCTCGAGTCCAGAGACGCCAGCCCTCTACACAAAAACGTGAGTAGTTACATTACAATCCATTTTATCAGTGCAACAGTTATGGGAAAGATGGTCGTTGTGGAGCACAGGACGACCCGAAAAGTTGAAAAAAGGGTTTTCCCCGCACCACTATAAAAAACATGTATCTACGTTGAAAAAATGTGAGTTTGCATTTACCGCCTAAACCGAATCTGCGCCTATATTGTGTATATAGTTGTTGAGCTCAAAGTTGCATGTTTTGGCATTGTTTCTGAAACTTTTTAGGTGTGGGTGTCCCTTTTCGCCCAGAAAAACAGTCCCACTCCACCCCAGGGCACTATACATAGTATTTATATATTTATCGATACGTAGTATTTTATTTTTCTGAATCTTTAAAATCTGAGAAAACTTTGCTTGACAAATGACAACTATTCGGTATTCGGTATTCGGCCGAAAATGAAAAACCGAATATTCGGTATTCGGTGAAATTTTTTTCGGTCCCATCCCTAATATATATATATATATATATATATATATATATATATATATATATATATATATATATATATATATATATATATATATATATATATATATATATATATATATATATATATATATATATATATATATATATATATATATATATATATATATATATATATATATATATATATATCAGGGATCGAACCCTAAAACTACCGGAACCGGAACCGGAACCGGAACCACCTAAAAATACCGGAACCGGAACCGGAACCGGAACCGGAACCCCCTTCAAAAAGACCCTATATTTTGCAATGTTTTCAAAAAAAAATTTTGTTTACTTTTACTCACATGTTTTATATGCAACCCTTCTATACACTTTTGACTTTCTATACACTTAAATACACTTTTGACATTTATTTTAGTATTTACAGTATATAATGGGTCGCAGGGGTCTGGGGGCGGCAGCCCCCAGAAAAAAATGGAGATTTTTTAACTGTTTTCGCCGAATTTGGATAACTAAAGCCGTATCAGAAATTTTTTATCGACAGGTACAGTGTATTATATATACAGTGTAGTATACAAGTACATTCAGCATAATGTTCTTTTGTAGACATGCATAGGCTTTGATGAAAGATAATAACAAGGAGTAGTCAGCCATAGAGATGCAGGGGTGTGGATAGGGTCGCCCTCAAAAAAAAATTCGAAAATTTTTGGATTTTTAGGCAAAATTTGGTCAATTGGAGACGTATCAAGAAATTTTTTCGGCAGGGCGATAAAAAGCAAAGGGGGGACCCTTGTTGACAATTTCTTTAAATTGAACAAAAAAGGGGGGGTCGCGACCCCCCTCCCTGTCTACGCCCTTGCGTCTGACTTGGGTGTTGGGTCAGGTTATATATATATATTATTATTTATTTCAGGTTATATATTATATTATTATATATATATATTGCTGGTAAATATCGAAGCCACTGATTTTGCACTTCAATGCAGCATAAAAATGCAGTTGTATACAACTCCGATAACAATTTCATCCGGTTTAGCTCTTTGCAACATCAGGTCAAATAAATAGCTTCTTGCGTCAAAATAGCGTATATACTTACGAAACTGATCCAACATTCGTTTGAAAACTTACCCATGAATATAGTTGTTTACTCTTTTCGGAGGTTTCATCTCGGCTAAATTGATAGAGGATTTATCGAAAGAACCGTAAGAAGACCATTGCTCATCCCTCGAAGGAATTTTCAGTTTCTGCGGCCTTTCTTGTAGCCGTTTAGATTGTCTTGGCATTTTATATATCTGAAACAAAAATATTTTATATAATAATAAATAAAAATATTATATATATAATATATTTCATACTCAGTGCATCCACCATGCAATTTCCACCATGCGACTGTTATGAAAACTCATAAAACCAATTACATATTTGACTGAAACCATCTTGTCCGCTACATCAATCATGTCTGACTAAACTTAAAATCAAGCCAAAATTATTCGCAAATTTGGGGTGAGGTTCATGGTACTTCAGGTGGGTCAAGGTTCGGCGTGCACCAGGTGGGTCAAGGTTCGGCGGGGGGGGAAAAATTATTTTTGCCCATAAATCGCTTCCTACCCCATCTTTTAATAAAAATATAGAACCCCCATCGTCAGCCAAGCCCCCAATCTGATCTCTAGCCCCCAAAATAGCTGTCACCCCTTTTAATAAAAATCTAGATTGAAATTATTGGTGTTAAAACCCTTAGGGGTGGAATAAGTCGGAAAAACGGCATTTTTTCGACTAATGATCCGGAGTCCCCCTATATCCCCCAAACCTAGGGGGGGTCAAAATTGAACGCTCTTTTGAATAGGCTAGGTTAGAAGTTTGTAGGATGTAAGCTCTAGCTGGAAATCAAACTTTGTCCAAAAATTAAACTTTACATGAAATTTTTTGCGCAAAATTGGATTTAGGCAGAAATTCTTTGTGAATAAAAACCTGCTGCCATCACTAAAAGGGTAACCTTTAAGCTACTAAATGCTGAAAAAATTTTGTAAATCGGTTTAGGATTTGAAAAGTTACAAAACTTTTTCTGAAGCTACCCAGGCCAGGCTGACTCTAGCGTTACAGCACTAGTTGGGTTCAGTTCAAATTTCGGGCTACAGCTGCGAATTTTTTTTAAATATGGAGCAGATGGGGGTATTTTAGTGCAGCTAAGTTATTTTTTATGCTTATTAGCAGGTTTTTCCCTTAAAATTAGGCCTTAGGCTTAGCTCAGGCTTAGGCTTAGCTCAGGCTTAGGCTTAGGCTTAGGCTGAGGCTTAGTGCTTAGGCTCAGGCTTAGTATTTGGGTTTGTGACCGGGTATCCGAAATAGGTCTGTGACGTCTAGTGCTATATAATACCCAGACACATTAATTGACCCAACCAGTGACGGGTCTCGCCAGGTTCACGTGCGTTGTGTCTTGTGTGATGTCCTATTGTGTGAGTCCTACCTAGTGTGTGACTAGATAGTGTGTATATCTAGCGTGTACCTGTTCCGCCCTATAGGCTAAGTATTGAACAACCAGACTTACGTGTTTTCTTTTAATGACAAAAGCACGGACACACACAGGGGAACAGAACAGAATTAAAGAATAACGAACAGGTACCGACACTGACTACTCCGCCCTTACTGCGGTTGCGTCGGGTTTATATAGGGCTTTAGGCCCGCCTTATTCGTATGACCTTTAGAATTAACCAATTACGTAAAATGTCAGGTTTCGACGTCCAATCAGTTAAAATGTGAGAATTCCAAGTTCCAAGAATGTTATTTTTTGTGGCGATTTTGGTCTGAGTTTTGGACCTTAGACTCTTGTTTTGGTCTTAACTTGAAATTTCTCTAAAAACTAGTCTGGTTTTGAAATGTCATCGAGTAGACTTTGCCTTGCTCGATGTCTGGTTTTCTTTTACTTAGTCTTACTTCGCGCGATGTTGCCTGTTACATTTCCCCCCTGCCCAAAGTCGCATGACCTCATGCGAAATTGTTAAACTTTAGGCAGGTGCGTATATCCTAGTGACCAGTGTGGGCTTCTTGTGTTATATGCATACTATGTGAATATTTTGAAGTTGTGGTTTCCTAAGCGTGCCCCTGTTGACATTTGAACACTGGCTTTTCTGGTGCCTTTGGCTGGCGTCAAGATATTATGTGTATATTTTGGCTTCGTGTTTCTGCAAGTTCGGTCTGAACTTTGATTTTTCCATTTTTTTCGCGGCATTTTGTCTTGAACTTTGGATTAAAATTTACTTATTTTGAGGAACTGGTTTGTTTTATACTGACGCTGCTGAATCGAGTGGCGGGGGGGGTTAATTAAAGGTTGCGTGCACTGTTGACATTGTTTGATTGTGATATTTACCCTAATCCTACGGTCATAATATTGTTTTAGTTTTTGCCTGAATTATTAGGTACGTAAATTATTTTTTTGCTTTAATTTCGTGAGGCCTACCGTAGTTGCTGTCACGGTTGAGTTTTGGATGGGCCACTCTGTTGTAGAAAGTTTTTCCAGATTATGTTATAGCGGCGGATCGGCGCCTATTTGCTTCGGTGTTTGGGTTTGCAAAGTTTAAGCTAAAATTTTTTTTGTATTTTTGTGAACATATAAGATGATGGTGTGTTACTTTGTTGGATAAGTTGGGTGGCTGATTGCCACTTTGTTTTTTTTTGTTTGTTTTTTTTCACAGTTTTATATTTCCTGTCATTTTCTCGTCTTGTTTCTAAACCTTTGTTATTCTAATGGCGTTAGTGTGCACTACGGCTTTTAGTTCTAAGGTAACCACGTAATTGAATGGTGTGTGACGCTGTTAAATTACTGAAACTTCAATCGAAGCGAAAAAATTTTTTTTTTGTGTAGGTTTTGATTAACATAATGGGTCTAGTATCATTGTTCGACGCGTTATATTTCAACTGCAACCATAAGTAGACAATATGCATATATAGTTATTACAAAAATCAGTTACTTCAAACTATATAGAAACAAAGTAATTTAATGGGGGGGGGGTACAATGTATATAGTCAATGCATATTATAATGTTGAAATATAATGTAATATAATGTCCAAATAAGTGTAGAGTCAAAATAGTTCGTGCACATTGGCGCTGGCAGTCAATCAGAAACTATTGCGTCGTTTAGTTTCCAAATACAGTTTCTGGCGTTTAATGACGCCTGCTTCTTTTTCGAGCACATCCCACAGTAGCTTGAGGCAAGAAGGAGTGTGTTCGCCAAACTCTACGATACCTGATGTGACAGCCACTGTATGGGCTAGGTGGCTGATACGTTGCTGCTCTGTGTAACCTTCCCAGCTAGCCCAGAACAGCACTGTGAACACCAGATTTCGCGGATGTTCGGCGTAGAGCTCCGTTTCTAGGGGGCCGCCTGTCAGTTCGTAGAGGCCATTCGGGTTTTCATCAAGGCGAAAAACGGGGGTCATGGCGTTGAATGTCGTAATCCATTCGTGGGGTGTTTTTGCTGCGGCGAAACCTTTCAGGGCCTCTGGGGTGACACAAATGAGCGTGTTGAGAATAGAAATGGGGTGGGTTTCGTCTAGAAAATGTGGACAGTATCCGTAAATAGCGTCTCCGTACTCGTTCACCTCCATTTCGTCCATGAACTCCACAAACTCTGCAATGTCTGCATATTTTGTTTCGTCCCGTCTACCGAACATGGTAAACAATGGCGCAATTGCAGAATACCTTCTGTTGATAAGGAACCGACTGGTTGCCAGCGTCAATGACATTCTAAATAAAATATTTGTAACATGTACAGTTCTATACAGGTGCACTCGACTTTGACTCTGGACTCTGCTCATACTCCCATCATTTTTACTGCGTCATTATGGATTGATAAGACTAGCTTTTTTAGGTAGTCGTTCATGTTTTCTGCTAAGTCTACAGAGTTTTGCGAGGGTATGTCGCGGCATAGCAAGGGATAGACCTTTTCTCTTCCCTGTAGATAGTCATCCATATCTTGCAATGTAGGCCTAGTTTGATACCCACGCCGTGCAGTCAACAAAATTTTCTGGCGTAGCAGATCTTTATACGTGTTTGCGTCTTGTCTAACTATATCGTGTAGTTGTTTCGGTAGTCTAGGGGGATTTTTTAAAAAGATACTCTGGCCGTTACTGGAGTTTCTTGTCGTTTCATTAAGGGTACGCTCCATGGGTGGGGTTTCTTTAATAAGGGGCTCTCTTCTACCGTGGGGGAAGGTTATATTTCTTTCTCGTACGAACTTTCTACCAGTTAAGTTCGTTTTGGTGTGTGTTTCATCTGAGGATTCAGATGTCGATCTACCATCATCCGAGTCTGTGTCTGTGGAGCTACTATTACTACTGCTACTATCTGTCTCTCGTTCCTTGTGTGACGTAGTAGGCGAGTGTATAGGCGCTCGCTTAATAAGTATTCTGTACTGCCGAGCATTTTTCTGAGCATATATGCGTTGCAGTATTGCTGCGCGTTCTAATCGGTAGTGTTTGGTTGTGCGCTTTGATGCCCTCCATTTGGCGTCAATTCTTTTGTAGGCTCCATAATCTTCTTTTGCCAATTTCTGTGTTTTTTCTTCGTCCATTCCTAAAACAATACTACTATTTAGGTGATTCTTTTTAGTGTAGGTGGAACTGCTACTGTCCGTTCATGGTGTAAAACCTTTTCTTTTGCTGTATGTCTTGCTTTTTCTTATAGCTGGTTGTTTGCCAGATATTTGCTCAATGCCTGCGGCATCGTACCTGGCCCTCCGCCTTGGGCATCTTGTGGTGCATCATTTTTTACAGTTTATTCTCAGTGAGCCTGATCCCGACGTGCGCGCTTGGGTGTGGGAATTCTACGTGATTCCGACTATGCAGATCCTCTCTTCGGCTCACGGAATTGCTCAGATTAGGCCAGAGCAGCAACTTGCTTTTTATCCGAAAAATCCATCAGGAGATGGTTCACCTCCACAGCCCCCTCCCGGGCCAGCTCCCGGGGGAGCTGCAGTTTGAGGTGCTAAGCACCTGACTCGGTTAGTTTCTTTTGGCGTCGTAAGGTTTTTTTTCCTTTTTTCCCTGTACCTAGTAGGTTATACACTTCTATATAAACCCTTTCCTTCATTTATATCTAGTCGACAATTTATATGGTGGTATGTAATGTTTTCCGTTTTAAAGTCCGATAGGTCGTCCATCCTTAATTAGGATTCTTTGATATGGGTTGACTGTAGTGGGTTACTTATTTCCTTTATCTACGGATTTCTATTTTTGCATTTTTTCATCGATCAGTACGATTCATTCGTTTGTCTGTTGTTTCAGGTAGATGCTTGTAGATATGCTTGCTAGTTAGAGTGGGCGTTGCTTGCTGGTGTGTTTTGGTTTCTTGATGTGCTCGAACGATAAACGAACGACTGTATATAGTTTCTACGATGCTATCATTTGTCTGTAAGTCAGGTACGTGCACCTTCACAGATGTTTTTGCTGTTTTTTTAGCGGGAAAATGCCAGAGGCACATTATTTGTTACGGCGGTTAGAATATCTCGTGCGTATTTTGTCGGATTTTCACGCAGAGGAGGATGATCTTAATTTCGCTAATTTTCTTTCTGAGGGAATGATTCGGCCTTTGCGTGAGGCACTCGGCGTTGTTCGCGAGGTTTACCGGCATAACCCAACTTATGATTTACAGTTGCCTGAGTTCAATTTGGGGGAGGCCCAACCTTCTCCACCGTGTAGTCCACCTGGGGCGGGTGGGGGCGGCGATGCCGAGGGGGAGGCATCTGCTGGGCCCTCCCATTCAGCGTGAGCCACCTGGCTTTTGGGGTGGGGGGGGGGGGTACGGGGCGGGGTAGAATGGGGGTTGGGATGTCGGTCCAGGGTGGCTGGGGGGGGGTTCTTGCTGACTATTTGATTATACGACTAATACTACGACTATTCGCTATCCTGTACAGCTCCGTTATTATTATTATCGCATATATATTTTTTTATTTCGGCCTTTGGTTAATCGTTCTGATTTTCTCTTTGCATTTGTCTCTTCCGGCTACTCTTAACAGGTACGTACAACTGGCCATTTTTTTCCGCAACAGATTTATAATCAATATAACGATAATTGATTCTAACTAATTTAATTTAAATGTGAACAGGGATTATCAAGCAGGAGTGCGAACGTCGAGCTAGGTCACAAATAAATAGACTGTCTAATCTATTTTTTTTATTTTTTTTTTGTTTATTTATTTATTTTTTGCAAAAGATATATAAGTTAATGTTAGTATATAATATATAATATATATAAGTTAATATATAAGCCTGTACATAATTAACTCTTGCATTAATTAAGCCCAACCTCCATGAGGGCTTTATGTTGCTCGAAGGGGTTATTAGCCCCTCCGTCTCTGTGCAGTGTGTTATTAGTCATACCAGTTGCGTCCTCTTCTACTTTTTTTGTTTTTGTGAATAACTGTAGCGTGGGCTGACGTTCTATACGAGCTCGTAAACCATTTGTAACGTATTCTGCAGTTATTAGTCCAAAGATAATAATTTCACCTATGAGCAATCCGTACCACCACCACTGTGATCCACTGTCAGTATTATGAATTTTATTGACCGCCGCGTCAACCTGTTTGCGTACTCTCATATCTTGTACTGTGAATCCGCTGGTCGCAGAAGTAGCTTCTTGAATTAACTCCGTAAAATTTTCTACAATTGCTTTGGCTGATCCTAACTGTTTTATGTCTATGGGTGATATTTTCGATATCCATTTTCGCTTTTGGATCCTGGGTGGCTCAGTGTACATGTATGTTGAGAGTTGTGTCAAGTTGACATGGAACGCAAACGGGTTGATAGCGTGCAAACGTGTTAGGTTATGGACGTTGTCCGTGCATCCCCCAGCTTTTGAGGTCAGCAATAGCGTATCAACAGTTAACGTACACGAGCAAGGTAATGTAATCACGCATTGTTTGCATGCCTCGGCCAGTTCCTTGGTTGAATTCCTACACTGCATTGCCCAATTGCCATTACCTTGAGCTATAAAATAGGAGTTGCGACCTAGGTAGTAGACTGGCTTCATTTCATCATTGGTCCCAAGTTGAGTCGGGCACATGTTTTCGATAACATTATGTGGTCTGTTCAGTAAGAGTGCTAGCTCGCAGCTTGGTTTGGTTGTTGGTATGCTTACGTACGGCTGCGTGCAGACTTTGAACTGCGCTCCTTTGCAGCGCCAAAACTCGGTTTCTGTAAGTAATACGTAATTGGTTCCACTAGGATTTATGCCAATAATGTCGAATTTAGGTGAAATTTTTATGGTTGTATGGTTGTTACCTAAGGGCATTTGCATGGTTTGTATGCGCCACAGTACGTATGTCTCTGCTGTGTGTTTTATGGGTATTCTTAGACGTAGTAACAAGTTCTGTTTGACGTATCCTACACCTGCCACTAAGGGGAGTTTATAATAAGCGTCTGCTCTGTCTGGGGGGTGAAGTATGTTGTACCCAAGTGGTTTCAGTTCTGCTTGAAGCATCGATATTGACTTTCGTAATGCTCTTGGGCTGACAATGTCTGGGGACAACTTTCCTTCACTTAAGAACTGGAGTGAGCTTAACATTTTATGTGCTTGACTGATCTGATCGTGCCATTCCATCACGCTACTCAGCCATTGTATCGTATCCCAGGACAATTGAAGTTGATTTCTAGCAATGTCACCAATGAAACTTAAGTTCTCCAAGCTAGTAATAACTTCATCTGTTATTGCCATTTGGGCTTGTTGCATTTCTTTTACTGCCTTATCTAAAATTCTAACGTGCGAGTCTACGTTTGCGAAACCCTTCATGGCCATTTTCGATACCGTGATAATTTCGTCACCAGTTTTGTGCACAGCTAGTGATAATCCGTCCTCCCGTTTTTGCATTGTTTTAAGTGCGCTCTGAACTGTCGCTGCATCTGCACCCCCTCCTGTACAGCCACCGAATAGCGATTCTATGAAACACGCAATGCTTGTCAGAAAACTGCGTCTGTTTTTATTGTGCTGATCCCGATTGTGCTTAGTTAAGTCAGCTAGGTCCTTGTCAATGTCTGTAAGTTCTTTGAGTGTTTGCTGGTACGTTAGGTGTATACTGTCGTTGAGTTGCTGTGTAGCATTGCACAGGTCCTGCACAATGGTTTGAACCCACTGAAAACGACGTGATTTGGTTTTGAACTGCTGGCAAGGGTTCAGGTTTATCATTTCAGGCTTGTGTTGAAACAGCGGAAGTGCAATGTAATGTTCTATGTAATCATGTGCATTGTCAAGGAACCCAATCTTAGTAATGATTGTTGAATGGTGTGGTCGCAATTTTAGGTATTCCGTATCTAACCAGGCTGCTCGAACGTTTCCTTTATCTGCCATGCTCTGTGCAAACGTTCCAACAAACAGGAAAATTAGACAGATAATTATCTTATGAATGAATCGCTGGGGTGCGTATCTGATCTGTGTAGCAGCAACAACTCTCTGACCCAGAAACTGATCGGCTTCTCTCATAGCATGCCGAACGCTTACAGATTTCCCATCTGTGGACTGATCTGGTGTGTATGACTTACAATGATCGGCGTTGACGTAAGCATACTTTTTATCTCCGAAAAACTGCACCAAGATCCATTCACCTGGTCGTTTAGGTGGATCTAGGTCGATTTCATCATTTGCTGCAACTCGAGCTGGCCATGCAGGGTATCCTCTGAGCTTCGCCCACACGACCTCAGTGGGACCATCACCTTTTGGTGGCACGATGATTTCATCGGTGGAGCCGGCTGTTTCGATTGGTGCAATCACCTGTTCCTCTCCATCGTCAACCGTCGGTGTTTGTTCATTTTCACTGTTATCTGGGGCGCTGTCTATATTCATCTCGTGTGCCTCTGCGTCCCCTGTTCGTGAAGGTGGTGGGGTTGGTGGGTTTCCAGGCAAATAGCAAACCTTCAGCCTGCTAAGGTTCACTGTTTTCTTTTTATTAGTTTTCCCTGAACATGGCGAGATGGTAGCGGTTTCTTTACTAGGACGTGCCACAACTCTGAACGGGCCTTTCCACATGTGGCAAAGTTTTGCTGGCTTTCCTTTAGGAACTGTAGGCACATAAAGCCATACAGTCTGTCCTATCTCCAAATTTGCTTCATGCACTTTCTGATCATGATATTTCTTTTGCTTTTCTTGTGCTTTTGCCACGTTTTCTCTGACCAACTGCCTAGCATCTGACAGTCTTTCTATTACTCTTTTGCCATAATCGGTAGGGGCGGTGTCCTTGACAATCTCTCTGATGTCTGCATCACTCGGCAGATATGGATCACGCCCATATGTGAGATAAAACGGTGTTTCGTGAGTCGAATCATGAAAACTAGTTCTTATTGCTAGTAGTGCGTAAGGGATAAGCAGATCCCAATCTTTAGCATCCGTAGACACATACATAGACAGTGTAGTAACAAGTGTCTTATTTAGCCGCTCGCAGGCTCCATTTGTCTGTGGATGGTACGCAGTGGTGTTCAGCTTGCGGGTGTTTAGTAGCTTACATGTTTCTGTCATTAGTTCAGACAGGAAGTTTGTTCCTCTATCGCTCAAAAGGCACTGTGGTGCTCCATGTCGGGCGACGACTTCTTCTACAAACACTCTAGCTGTTGTTTCAGCTTGAATGTCCGCCACGGCATATGCTTCTGGCCACTTCGTAAATAAGTCGACGAACACTAGGATGTATCGGTTTCCTCGTAGAGTCGTAGGTAAGGGTCCTACAGCGTCTACGCTAAGAACTTCAAACGGCTCATGTACCACGATAGGTCTCAAGGGCATTTTAATGAGAGTCCGTGGTGTTTTCTTAGTAGCACACGTTGAACAGGTCTTCACCCATTCACGAACGTCCAGGTACATTCCGTCCCAATAGTATTTAGTTCTGATTCTGTTAAAAGTTTTATCGATTCCAAAATGACCAGCAGATAGGTCATCATGGTGCAATTCCATTACCTCTGATTTCATGCTTTTGGGTACCACAACTTGTACCCATGTTTGCTTCCGGCGTTTGCCCTCGTAGTCATACCACAGGTGGCAAAGTGTTTCTTTTTCAAGAAAAAATTTTGGCGCGCGTGCGAGGACAGCCATCGCTTCTTTCTCATCAGCTGGTAATTTTCCATTGGTCAAATAGGAAATTAAGTTGTTGGTAAATGGGTCCTTTTTCTGTTCTTCGGTTATACGCTGTAACAGCGTCGGTTTTTCCATCACAGTGTGCGCTGATAAGGCTTCCACTCTTGTGCCGGGTGGCACAGGTAGTCTGCTCAACGCATCAGCGTGCTTGTTTGCTTTTCCTGGTCTGTATCGAACTTCAAAGTCGTATTCCATTAGCGCTAAAGCCCATCGGGCCAGTCTTGTTGAACTGTCCTTCATTGTCATTAACCATTTCAGTGGGGCATGGTCGGTATATATGACGAAAGTTCGCCCGTACAAGTATGCACGCCAGTGTTTAGTAGCCCAAACGATGGCTAAGGCTTCCCGCTCTATTGTAGAATATTTAGCTTCTGCCTTTGTTAGAACTCTAGATGCATATGCAACTACAACTTCGGCCCCATTAATGCACTGTCCTAAGATTGCACCGAGACCGTGGCCTGATGCGTCGGTTGCCAGTGTGAATAATTCGGCAAAGTTTGGAAATACTAAAATGGGTGGTGAGGTGAGCTTTGCTTTCAGCATTTCAAATGCCGTTTGCTCTTCAGAACTCCATTTGAAATTTTCTTTCTCCGTGAGTTTATGCAGAGGTCTCGCAATGGTGGCAAAGTTTTCTACGAACCGACGATAATATGAAGCTAGCCCTAGGAAAGAACGGACATCCTTTGCTTTTTCTGGCACTGGAAATTTTGCTACGGTTTCTAGCTTAGCCGGATCTGGCGCAACCCCTCTTGGAGAGATAATGTGACCTAGAAAGGGCACTTCACTTCTGCCAAATTGACACTTTCTTAACTTAATTTTTAAATTGCCCATCCTTAGACGGTCCAGAACTAAGTGCAGGTGATCTAAATGTTGTTCAAATGTCTGTCCTGTCACTAAGATATCGTCAATGTAGATGAAACAGGCTTCCCATAAGAGTCCCACAAAAAGTAGTTCCATTGCACGTTGAAATGTGCTTGGCGCATTCTTTAGGCCAAAAGGCATGCGCGTATATTCGTATAGCCCAAACGGGGAGCAGAATGCGGTCTTTTCTCGGTCATTTTCTGCCATGGAGATTTGGTAATACCCTGATGCAAGATCTAGGGTCGAGAAAAGTTTAGCTCCGTTTAGCTGGTCTAACGTTTCGACAATGTTCGGTAAAGGGTAGTAGTCCCCATGAGTGATCTCGTTCAGTTTTCGATAATCAACACATATGCGAATAGCTCCGCATTTCTTTTTAACCAAGACTAATGGAGAGGCATATGGGCTGGCAGACAGTCTTACAATGCCTTTCTCTTCCATGTCCCTGATTTGTGTGTGCACTTCTTGCTTTAGTGCCTCTGGAATTCTTCGGGGTTTCTGCCTGATTGGAGGTGCGTCCCCTGTGTTGATGGTATGTTCTACCACTTTGCAGTTCCCTAGGTCGAAGTCAGACCGAGAAATTACATCGCTGTACTCTTCTAGCAAATTCGTCAATTTCCGTCTTTCCTCCTCTGATAACTCGCTATTAGTCCAGTCTATATGTTTGGCTACCCAGTTTGGTTCTGTCGCGTTAGTTGCGGTTTCCACAGTTGTGGTTAGCACTTGCCTAGGCGTTACTTCGCATGTTTCGAAGATCCCCATAGTGGTGCCCTTATGTAGTGTTACTGTGTCCGGTCCTGAGTTGAGTACTCTCAAAGGCGCTTGATTGTCTGCACTAGTCTGAACGAGGGTAGTGGTAGGCATTAAACCGTACTTTTCGTGTAGCTGCACGTGGGGCTCGATTATCCCTACTGCTCTGCTTTTGCAGGTGTCTACCGTTACAGGAATCACAACCTGACACTCGGGGAGAATAGTCGTATCTGCATCCAACTGTACGCGGGCGATATAGGCTGACTGATCTTCGTTTGTGGGTGGATACATTTGTAGTTTGCCACCTGGTAATTTAAGCTTTCCATTTTGGAAACTGACTTCAGCTTCGAGTTCTTTCAGCGTATCTGTCCCTATGATGGCGTCATAAGGGCAGTTTTCCATGATTTGTACGTGAACTTCGACTGTGTCCTCCCCGATTTGTATCTCGGCTTCGCAAGCGCCTAAGATATTAAGTGTGTGTCCAGACAATGACGTTACGGTATGACCGACTGTGTTTTTACCAGTGCTTTTGTCTTCCCACAATCTACAGCTCACTAAAGTTACCGTACTTCCCGTGTCGATCAACATTTCTGCAGGGACTCCGTTGATCCTGCCGTATACTATAGGAGATACTCCATATCCTGTTGCCAAGGCTTGGCCTTGGGGTTCACAATTTGGTTCCATGTTTTTGTTATTAACCATGTTAGTTACGGGTGGCTGCCTTCTAGCGTTCGATTCCAACAGTCTTTCTACTAATCTACGGTTCTGTTCACGCAGTGCCTCAATACTGGGTGCCTCTGTTGTTTGTATTGATGGTTCACTGTCCACTGTTGCAGCTAGTCTTTGTGAGCCCATTGTGCTCCTTGGTGCTAGAGTGTACCGAGGTTGGCCTTGGTCGTTTTGGAAGTTGTCTGTCCGAAACCTTTGTGGTGTTGGGTTCGGGCCTGGCCGACCGACTGATCCGTCATTTGGTGTGCCGCGAAGGCGGCACCTTACAGCAATGTGCCCTGGTTTTCCGCAATAATTACAAATCGGCCTGCCGTCTATCGTTCGCCTATTTCGCGGACCACCAGAGCCACGGTCTGGTGATTGTCCAAACCGGGGCCTTCCTGTGCTTCCAGAATTTTCTAATTTTTCACATAAGCGCGCGAAAACTGCACTTTGCAGTCTCATTTGTTCAGTAATATTTTCCATTAATTTGACATTGTCTGTCCTTTCTTTATCTTCGAAGTGAACTGTCCGGACCATTCTTTGTCCAGATCTTTCCATTTCTTCAAAGCCTTCTTGCTCTTTTGCACGTACCAGAGCGTCTTCAAATGTTTCTGGTCGAGATGATAAAACAAATCGTCTTATACTCTTATCGAGCCCATTCACAAATATTTCTTTCATTAAGCGGTCCCTTGCCGCTCCCTTAATATCTTTACCGTATGCTTTCTTTGCTAACTTTTGGATTGCCCTTGCGTATTCTTCTACAGTTTCATCTGGTCTTTGAATTCGTCTGTGCAATTCTGAACTTAATAAGCTAGCAGTGCGCTCTGCTAGAACATCGCTAAGGGCCTTGGTTACACTTTCCCACGAATTTTGGACACCGGAGGGGACAGTTTCCCATACGTCTGCCGCATGTCCTTGCAGAAATGCAGGCAACAATCTTGCCCTTTCTTTAGCCGCCCATCCATTGACTAATCCAATTCTATTAAAAATACCTATGAACTCGTCAAAGTCTTCGCTTGGTTCCCCTTTGAATATTGGTATTTGACTTGGGCTAATCGGCCACCTACGATCTGTAAATATGTTCTGATCTTCTGCTTTTACACCCTCAGTAGCCATTTGGTGTTTTCTTGAAGGTCTGAAGTATGTCGGAGTAGTCAAGTTGTATTCAAAGTGGTAAAAGTACTCTCTTTCTGGTTCGCTGAAGTCACTTGGTAAGTCAGTATTTGGTGATGTAACGGAACCTTGCTCGGAACTGGAGGTGTAACTTGAAGGTGGGGTTGACTGCGAAATTTTGAATTAGGTTTTCTGTTTCTTTTCTCACAATCGTATTTTAATCCTGGTCACGGCACCAAAATGTGACCGGGTATCCGAAATAGGTCTGTGACGTCTAGTGCTATATAATACCCAGACACATTAATTGACCCAACCAGTGACGGGTCTCGCCAGGTTCACGTGCGTTGTGTCTTGTGTGATGTCCTATTGTGTGAGTCCTACCTAGTGTGTGACTAGATAGTGTGTATATCTAGCGTGTACCTGTTCCGCCCTATAGGCTAAGTATTGAACAACCAGACTTACGTGTTTTCTTTTAATGACAAAAGCACGGACACACACAGGGGAACAGAACAGAATTAAAGAATAACGAACAGGTACCGACACTGACTACTCCGCCCTTACTGCGGTTGCGTCGGGTTTATATAGGGCTTTAGGCCCGCCTTATTCGTATGACCTTTAGAATTAACCAATTACGTAAAATGTCAGGTTTCGACGTCCAATCAGTTAAAATGTGAGAATTCCAAGTTCCAAGAATGTTATTTTTTGTGGCGATTTTGGTCTGAGTTTTGGACCTTAGACTCTTGTTTTGGTCTTAACTTGAAATTTCTCTAAAAACTAGTCTGGTTTTGAAATGTCATCGAGTAGACTTTGCCTTGCTCGATGTCTGGTTTTCTTTTACTTAGTCTTACTTCGCGCGATGTTGCCTGTTACACATGTATGAACACTATATAAAAAAGGCAGTATAAAAAACAGTATACAATATATATATATATATATATATATATATATATATATATATATATATATATATATATTATATATATATATCTATTATATATATATATTAGCGAACGACCGGAGGTAAAATTTTGCCGGAGCCGGATATAAAATGGTGGAGCCGGAGGCAGTGTTTTTTAGAAAAATTCAATTAGAAAAAATGTTGACAATTGTGAAAAATTTTTCAAAAAAATTTTTTTTCGAAATAGCAGTCTTTAACTTTTTAACAGTCACGCCCCATTTCTATACATGTATCTTTATATACTCACTCATACGACCAGTATATATGTATATATAGTTGGCCACTGACAAGTGACAACTGACTGGTCCCGGTTTCAGGTGATCTCACACAATTTCATCAACATTGACAAAAAGTCAAAAATTTGGCCAAGGGCGTAGTCAGGAGTCAGAAGGAGGGGGTTTCTCAGGGTGTTTCTCACCTCCCCCTTTTAGTCAAACCTTGCAAAATTGTCAAGAAGCTTATATTACACCCAAAAAATAGACAATTTGGAAAAGATTATATAGTACACTTTGTAGAAGATACAATGCCATGAATGTATCTAGCTTCCGGGAATTACCGCTTCCTCACCCCTGTAATTTAAGGCGTATACCAGTCGCATAGCCAGGAAAAAACTTAGGGGGGGACTGATTTTTCAATTTTTGGAATGGGTAAAAATGAACTATTTTGCTATTTTAACCAGGGTTTTTTTTTCAAAATCGGCACTGTGTGAATGTTGCGTAAATTAAAAATTTGCTGTGTAAATTAAGGGTATGTTATGTAAATTTTTAAAAGTGTGTATTTTAGCATTGTTTAGGTAAAAATTGACTGTTTCTTCACGTTAAAAGTAATATTTCGACTTTGAGACTCGAACTACATACGAAAATAAAAATATGAGATAATTAAAAATTTTGCGTTTTTGTCAGTTCAAGTATATAACCGACACGCCAGGGCAAGCCCCCCTAAAATTTCGAAAAATCTGAAACAAGCCCTAACCCCCAGCCCCAGGCCGAGACCCCGTGTATATACATGCATGGTTTACACAGATAGAGAGTTGTTCTATCAGCCAGATCCTAGGCATTTTTTCAAATCCGGGTGTAAAGGTTGTACAGTAGTTTGAAGTAGGACAAGAAATCGCAGAGACGGGCTCACAGCTCAGCATGGCTGATTTTTCACTGTCAACTTTCAACAAGTGCATAAAAACGAATGCTAAAATAAAAAAATCATAAGCCGTTCAGCTGAAACTGAAGATTAGATTTTTTGTTTTGGGGTCAAAAATTAAACTTAATTTTGTTAGGACAAAGAGGTCACAGGCAGCAATCGCCACTTCGCGAATTTTTGTAATTTTGGCAACCAAAATAGACCGTTTCATCAGCTTTTGGGGGGAAATGGGGCTGTGTAAATCAGTGTGTATTTTTATTTTTTGCTGTGTAAATTAGGCGGCCGATGTGTAAATACACCCTATTTTACACAAAAAAACCCCTGATTTTAACACAAAAATTTGCGAAATAACAGCACATGCAAACATTGTACTAAATTTGACCGGCCGAAAACATCAGAGCTAAAAGTCAAGTTCAAGTCACTAAGTCACGTAGTTACAAGCCTATAGGGGTCTGGGGGCCGCCCCTGGATTATATAAAGTGTGAGAAACTTTTGATTTTCAAGTCGAGTTTAGTCAATTAGAGACGTAAAAATACATAATGCTAGAGAGGGGTAGTCACCGCCATTACAACTGGCAGTAATATAAGTACTGTAACCGACTAACCGCTTCGTTAACCTTGTGATTTTTTCTCAAAATTTGAACTTTTTGCCAAATTCTGAACGTGAAAATTCTCCGGCTCCGGCACTTTTTTTGCCGGAGCCGGAGGCTCAAATCCGGCCGGAGCCTCCGGTCGATCGCTAATATATATATATGTATATATATATATATATATATATATATATATATATATATATATATATATATATATATATATATATACCTATATATAGGGTTGTTAATTGCCATGGCAAAAATTCCGGGAATTTTTGCCATGGCAAAAATTAGTGGCAAAAATGGCAAAAATTGTGGCAAAAATGGCAAAAATTGGCAAAAATATGGCAAAAATTGTTTTACATGCCAAAACGGATTTTTGTGCATTTCTATGCAGTTTGGATACTCGTGTACTATCTGAAGACGTCTTTTAAGCAAAAATATGACAAATGAAAACACCTAGGGGGCCGGAAAGAGCAGTTTGAGGGGTGTGAAAATTTATTTTTGTCTCATTTTCACTGTTTTTCGATTGGATACGTATATAGAAGTGCCATATCAAATGCATAGCAACAGAGTTCAAACTGTGTGAGTATGAGTATATCGTATGTTCAAACTATGTGAGTTATGCGATATTAGGTTAGCCTCAGAATTTAGAAAAACCGTTTAGCAGTGTTATGTATATACGAGTACAAATCTGTTAAACATCGGAACGTAAATATGATTCATCTTTTATATCTTACGGAATCTGAGTCGAAAACATGTTGATTTTGTAACCAAACAGCTTGATGATTAGCACTAGTTTAGTTTCCATTAAACTGTGGGCTATCAAGCAGCTGCACACTACTGAACTCTTCGACTGCCAACACGAAGATGACTTTCAATTGAAATTTCATAAATTTGTTTAATACCATAGCGCTCTTAGGTCACCATCGCAGATTTACTAAAATTTACACAATCACTGATCGCATCAAAAAGTACATAAGTGTCTCATTCTCGTACAAAAGAGCAGTGAGACTCTCCTTTGCTGTAGCTAAGCGTCGGCGGAAAATGAGGGACGGCCAATCAGCGCGTAGCTTCTGCGCTTCCGCCTTACAGAATTTAGTACATCGTCGCTGACAGCGTTTTTGGTATAAATATACGTGGTAAAAAAAGCGATGAACAAAACAGAACTCAAAGGTTCAATACCGTCGACATATGTAAAGACGTAAACTACCGGGTCAGTCACAGCGCATTTTTAAAATATGTTGAATGTTGCGCAATACGCATATGTAAAGTCTTTACGTGGCCCATGAACATGACCTTTCTGTTCCTGAGCGTAGAGCCAGGACTCGTATATACGTATAACGTAGAACCTGCCGAAAGCATCGATCGGAATTATGTTTACATTAATTGTTGTGCAAAATATGGTGTGTATACATCAAGAAATAAAAAAGGAAAAAAATTTCATTTGAAATTTTACAAAAACTGACCAATTTTACAAAAAAATTAGAAAAATATCAGAAATTTTGGCAAATATGGCAAAAAGTAGTGGCAAAAATGGCAAAAATTGATGGCAAAAATGGCAAAAATTGATGGCAAAAATTGTGGCAAAAATGGCAAAAATTATGGCAAAAATTGGCAAAAATTAGTGGCAAAAATTCCAAAAATGGTGCCTGGCAAAAATGGCAAAAACATTTTTGCCATTTGCCATTTTTGCCAATTCACAACCCTATATATATATATATATATATATATATATATATATATATATATATAAAGAAAAAGAAAAGAGAAGAAAAGAAAAAAAATTTGGTTTAGTTCACAAAAGGAAAAAGGAACTGCGTCCTTCGCGATTCATCAGAGCAGCAAAACGAATTACTTTAAATTTTCAATTAACAATTTAATACTTACTTTGGGCACACAGGCGACATATCGAAGCAAGTAGAGTCATGTCCCGCCAAACAACTTATTAAGATGACGGCGTTCGGAAACAGACGATGCCTAAATGAGACATAGTATAGTATATAGTTAATTTTAGTTACAATTTAGGGATCAAGTGCAGTTGGGGGGGGGGGTGGAAATAGTGGACACATTTTTTGGAGTAGAGCACCTCAAGGGAAGCATTTTTTGTAATAGAACCCCTATCCACAAATTTGGATTTTCTAAGCTATGACCCCTTGAAAAATGCATTTTCAGTGTTTTTGGAAGTGAGCGTAGGCCAAAGTTTGAAGCCAAAAATGGCTATATATAATTTTTGTTTTTGGATATTTTTGAGCGCGTTTTGATGTTCTAAGGCATCTTCTAGGCTTAGCTGGTAGGATTCTCTAGGCTAAGCTGGCAGGATTTTTCCTGAAAATTTCGATTTTTTTAGTACCTAAGCCCAGGGGTTTTATTCGAAATCGGCACTGTGTAAATGTTGTGTAAATTAAGAATTTGCTGTGTATATAAATTAAGGGTATGCTGTGTGAATTTTTAAAAGTCTGTATTTTGGCATTTTTTAGGTAAAAAGTTATTGTTTCGCACTTAAAAATATCATATTTTGACTTTGCGTCTCGAACTACGAAAGTGAAAATTATGAGGAATGAGATTAGAGTGTATCTGTGCACCCTAGTACCGACTGCCCCCGCCCGAAAAACGACTTAGAATATGAACATACATGTAGTTGGGGGAGATGAGGGGGAAAGACCCCCCCCAAAATTCGGTCCAGGGGGAGGGAGGGGGGGTCCCGCCAGGATGAAAAGAGGGGGGAGGGTCCCGGCGGAAGAAAAATTTTGGCCAAAATTATAAAAAATTAGCATTTTTTCGTAAATTTAAGCGATTTTTACCGAAATTTTAGCCAAAAATTGTCAAAATCGGTGTTTTTTGGTCAAAAAAGGTAAAAATTGCGTCATTTTGGGGAGGGAGGGGGGTCAAAAATGGGTTGACGCAGGGGAGGGGGGGGTCCGACCACGGCGGGGGAGGGGTTAGGGATGGGACCGAAAAAAATTTCACCGAATACCGAATACCGAATATTCGGTTTTTCTTTTTCGGCCGAAAACCGAATACCGAATACCGAATAGTTGTCATTTGTCGAGAAAAGTTTTCTCAGATTTCAAAAATCCAGAAAAATAAAATACTACGTATAGATAAATATATTTTTTAAATCTATAAAGATGAATCTATAACATAAATATATAAATACTATGTATTGGGGTGGAGTGGGACTTTTTTGGGGCAAAACGGGACACCCCCCATCTAAAAAGTTTCAGAAACAATGCCGAAACATGCAACTTTGAGCGTAACAACTATATATATACACAATATATAGGCGCAGATTCCATGTAGGCGGTAAATGCAAACTCACATTTTTTTCAACGTAGATACATAGTGGTGCGGGGAAAAACCCTTTTTTCAACTTTTCGGGTCGTCCTGTGCTCCACAACGACCATCTTTCGCCTAAAGACCAGTTTACACTACCAAACTCGCACCAAACTTCCATCAAACCAAACTTCCACCAAACTCCACGTTTGGTGCAAATTTGCACCAAACCTTGTATTCTCACTACCAAATTCACACCAAACCTGCCGTACCAAACTTCCACCAAATTTGCACCAAACAGCCAATCAGATTTCAGCGCGGGTAATTGCTCCAACGGCAGATTTAAAACTGAATCATGTGTCAATGCTCAATTTCATTCTCTCGCAAAGCGATTGCAGTAGCACTGATTCTGCGGACATTATTGGATGATTATACGACTATTCTACTTTTAAATTCTATATTTGTCCCAAAATTTTTAATCAGGTGGATGGTTGCCCCCAACCTTTAAAAACATTTTTGAGAACGAGAATAGACATATTTGCGGCAACCCAGCGTAGAAGAACGTTTATCAGTCACACTACAAAATTTGTGCCCTACCTAAACTGGTACTATTGCCCTTAGTGTGTGAAAATTACTACATATGTAGTCCATTGTGACAGTCTTTTGGTAACTCTGGTTCGGTGCTGTTTCATGCCAAAAATCAGATTGTTTGCATCACTAGACTGTTTCCTTACACATATGCTTCAAAAACAGCGGCGAAAAAGCAATGTGTGTTTACTTGGTTAAAACCCAAAACAAGCCTAGTCTCGGTCTCGGTAGTCAAAAAGTCTCGATTTTTAAATCTGTTAAAAAAAGAACAGGAAATTTTCCTACGTACAGTATTGTAGTTTGGAAGATGAGGGGTCAAGTCTCCTACTAAAATTTAGTTCCGGGTATGAAGGGAGGGGGTACCGTCGAAGGAAACATAATGAAAGAGGGTCTCGGCGTGCGTAAATCAAATTTTAAGTCAAATGATCTAAGAAGTACTCGGGTGTATTTTATAGCAGAAAATGGGTATTGTTATTATAATATCTGAACTATTTTTCACTAAATTTTGGCCACAAGCATTAACATTGCGTTCGTTTTGGGAGAGGCCGTCTAAATTTTATTCTACTCAATAGGGTTTCACACAGGAGGAAAATATATCCCTATGTCGTGTTGTTATAAATATACATACGTGCGTGTCTGATCATGGTCTAACAATTTCGCCTAAAAAATTGTCAGAATTCATCAAATCAATGAGTAAACAAATGTCAAAAATATTTATCCAAAGTGTCGGTTTTTTCGGTCTCGGATTCGTAGTGTCGGTCTCGAAAAAAACCGAGATTTCCATCCCTAGTCCACTGATTATCAGACATTATTTATATTGTGCAGATAAAATAATTTATAATCACACTGAATATAAAACTGTGTGGAACAAAAATAATAAAAACGGCTACACAACGTGGGAAGATGTTATAAACAACACAAGTCAGCCCTAATAATGAGTGTCACGTAATTTTTTTACTGCATTCTGATTGGATGTTTGGTCGAACCACCAAACAAAGTTTGGTGGTCCACCAAACCTGCAGCAGCAGTTTGGTGGAGGTTTGGTGGGGTTTAGTGGAGGTTTGGTGCATATTCACACTACCAAATTTCCACCAAACTTTCACCAAACCTGAGTTTGGTGGAGGTTTGGTTCGGTGGTAGTTTGGTGCAGGTTTGGTAGTGTAAACTGGCCTTAACTGTTGCACTAATAAAATGGATTGTAATGTATATAACTACTCACGTTTTTGAGTATAGGGCTGGCGTTTCTGGGCTCGAGGCCAGCTGGCCTAAACTTTTTCAGCTACCAATGAATAAAAAATGTCCGATACGTCCCCAACTGACCAAATTCGCCCTAACCATCAAAAAAATTTGCATTTGTTTCTGGGGGCTGCTGCAATCAGCCCCAGACCCCTGCAACTTGCTTTTATCTTTCATGAAGGCTTGTCCCTTTTCACCCAGGCTGTCTCAGGGTCATGTGCTGGTTTTGGAGTTAAGTGGGACAGTTATTAAACTGCTTGTAAACTTTGCAGAACTTACTGGCATTTTCAAATTTTCTTGTGTTTTGACGATACTTATAAGCATCCATCAACAATTCACGCAAATATGTGTTGTGCTAAACGCCTCACAAATGCTAATTAGAGGTTAATAGCTAACACATATACAGTTTTCATGTCTTTTGTGTACATCTCAGGTCGAAGTGTAGTGCTAAGTGAAGGATTAATAAAATGAGTTCTTATTCTAAACGTTGCTTCCTTTGGAATTTCCTTGATTTCCTAACTATTCGGTATTCGGCCGAAAAATGATTTTCGGTACCGAATACCGAATACCCGTTTTTCGGCCGAAAACCGAATACCGAATACCGAATTTTCGGTACATCCCTAAGGGGTACCCAAAATTTCGGTGCTGTTACATCATGTATGAATATGAATACGCAGGTTTACACAGAGATCTGTTTTGTGATTTGTCAGTCAGATCCTACACAGTTTATAATTCTAGATTTAAAAGCTGCCCTACAGCTTTCAAAGTGCTTTGAAGTAATACATCGATATAGCAGGCGGGGAAAAAACCCACCCCATTTTTTGGGGGAAAAAACTCACCCCAGTTCCGGAACTTGGGTAGGTGGTACAGGTCTAAAAATTTGCCAGCGTATATATAGTACAGTCCCTGTAGGCAAACGTATATAAGCGGTATCCAAAAGGGGTCTCGCTGGTATTTTTTATGAGTCAAAAATTGGACCCCCCCATTTTTGACCCGACATGGCTCCAAAGAAGGTGAAATTTGGAGTCTCATTTCTCAGCACTAAGAGATGCGAGCTCAAATGTAAACACTTTTACAGAGGACTACCCTTCCTCTATTCATGACCACAGTGACAGGTTCCTCCTTCTTTCGTACGAGGGTCGGTATGACCGAAATTAGACGGGGTAAAAAAACCCATGTGGGGGAAAAAACCCACTTTTTGAAAATGGTCTGGTGATGTCGAAAAACCTATTAGCTACCCCAAAAGACTCATGGTAGTGCAAAAAGACGTTTATTATTAACATAAATACGCATACTGACACTTTCTTGATTGAATTCTGGAATACGGGCCTAATAGTCGGACTTTGTCATTTTGACGCAGAGTTTTTTTTGTTCCAAATTATGTTCTTTAGAACACCATTTTCTAAAAAAGAACAGCAAAAAATAAAAAAAGAACAACCGTAGAACAGCCAGCTGCAGCCGTGTAAAACCCCAGAATCGTGTCTACAGTGCACCAAAAATGTGTCTAATTTCATAAAAATTTTTGGGGACTGCTATTATTTATGTTCTTTCTAATGGTGTCTCTCTAGGGATCTTAAAAGAACGACTGCACTGAACAATTTATTCTTTTTTCAGTTTGCAGTGCTGCGAATGTGTATAGCACTAGGGTCCATAGTGTTTAGAAGCAGCATTTATATAACAGCGTAAATGTATATACATGGGGATGGGGTGTGGAACGGGGCTTGCCCTAGTATGCGAAGGGGCGCGTGGTTTGACGTTTAGAGGACTTTATTGAACTTACAAATAAAATACAAAAATTTCAGTGTGAAATGTTTAGCATAAATTTGTCATTTTCCTCAATTTTTCAAAGTGCCGAGGTTCTCCTTCCATTCCAAAATCCTGGCTAGTCTCTGATCTAAACACACCTTAACAGTTTTAATGTATATAGATCGTCAGGAGCTAATTTGTGGAGACTACAGACTCCGTTGAAAACTAGCTTCAGTAAGAAGTGGTATAGTAATATATGCATATAAATTATATAAATTTGGGGTTGCCTCTTAACCCAAATTTTGGAGACTCCATGATCGACTGAAAATTTATATATATATACCGTAAATTTTGTATAATATTGCAAAAAACGCCATTTACACCCAATTTTGCCACAATTCTTGGGACCCTCTCCAACTGCCCTTTCGATTCTGACACCCGCCCCAACTCGCCCTCATACATGAATAGGGCGCACCGGGGGAGGGAGGTGGGGGCGAATGGGAATTACTCCCCTACCTGAAATTTTTTCCCAGTGAATTTTTCGCAAATTTCCCTCCTTGGTTTTACTTGACCTACCGAAAAAATTCCCGATACGTCTCCAATTGACCAAATTTGGCCTAAAATTTGAAATAATCTCCAATTTTTTTCAGGGGGCTGCCGCCCCCAAGACCCCTGCAACTCTGTGGCTTACTATTCCTTATTATAATCAGCAAAGCATGGTTTTTTGCGTAAAATATTGCGTATTTACGCAGTGGACCTTAAATTTACGTAGTCAAAAATAATTTACGCAGGATTTACGCAGCCTTCATGTGCCCACCAAGCGGCACAATTTCCGATGCGTCTCCAATTGACTGAATCTAGCCTAAAAATTAAGAAAATTTTCAATTTTTGTACTGGGGGCTGCCGCCCCCAAACCCCTGCAACTTTATTGCCTTGTGTTCCTTGCTAAATTGTCTATCATGAAAGCGTAAGCAAGTGTGTATAGGTGCGTTG
>JASANF010018542.1:0-13157 GCA_030248245.1 Trissonchulus sp. WLG1_4 | reverse complement strand
AAGAAAGTGTGACATTAGATATGAAGTCGCACCAAGAACCCTTGAACCCGACACAACAAATTTTGAAAAAACCCTGTTTTTGCGACTATTCGTTTACTTTTGATGTTTGAAAGCAATTTTTGGTCAGTATTTAGTTCAGACATAGTTGAATTGAAGTGTTCAAGTATTTTTGTGAAAAGACTAAATTAATGCTAACTTGATTGAAGTACTGCTAAATTTGCAATTATTATTGTTTTAGTATTGTTGCTTTTTATATAGCTGTTTTACCATTAGTTGTATTTGGTGTGTTAAGTAAGCAAGACAGTACATTCCTGTGTTTAGTTCAGTCTCAGTGGCAAAAATTAGGAGCTATGTTAAAGTTAAGTGTCAATAACTACTATAACTTGATCTAATATTTTTTATGTGTTTCATGTTCATATTGTTAATAGTTAAAAGTTAAAACTTCAAGTGTATCAAAACTCAAACCTAGACATTAATAAAAGTACGCGTTTCTCAAACGTTTCGATTGAGATTGCTATTTATATTTCAATGAATTTGTTTTTATTTGTAATGTTAGTGTTGTAATCTGCACTGATTGTGAGTGACCGTTGTTTAGCTGCCGTGTCCACATTATGTATGTAGTAAAGAGATTTAGCTGCTGTGCTAGTAAACTTTTGGTATCTACTCACATAGCTAGAGTCCTATTAATAAGATACTACAAACGGAGTTGATTAAAATGAATAAGGACTATAAAAGATTAAAACTAGACTTGCATAACAAAGAGATGAACTCACTAACTGATGATGTATACACAGTAAGAAGCACTGTTTCAATTTTCTGGGGATTAATTTCTGCATTAATTTCTCCCTTGTCAGAATCGAGCCGTAGTAAGTGGTCTGAAGGTTGAGGTGGTTAGTGGACCACACTAAAAAGTCTGACCAAAAAGTGCTGGAACCTGAGACAAAAAAACACGTCATTTCATTAGGGAATTGCATGCTTCAAGAGTAGTGACGAAAAGCACGCCAGTACGCCACGCCACCTGTCCTCTCAGGGTTCAGCGATTTTTGGTCAGACCTTAGTTGTTGGTATATTCACAATATACCATCGGATAGTTCTTCGGGGGCACCACAGATCCTAGCGTCTATTTAGTATGGTGGCTAAATTGTAGGTGTCGCGACACTGCCCAATTAACCTCTGGGCCTCGACTGTTGGGTGGGATACGGTCAGTCAGCATCGGGGATGCGATCTCATTGACTTTGGGTTTGGGGACCCTTACAGTCTGAATGGATTAGTCACTTTCAGAAATACATTCAATGAGAGGGGAACTCTTTCTGCAAATGAACAATGTTAGTTTCTGTTGTAGTCATTTATCATCAGGTTTTAAGCGCTATTTTTCGGGCAGTTTCGTGTCAGAAATGGGAGCAGATAGATAAGATCTGACAGGAATCGACCCTATAACCTTGATGGCATAGCAGCCCGGCCCGGCCAGCGAAGCTCACCTCTTCGGAGCTGTAGACCGTAGAGTTGTAAGTGTAGGTATACAAATATATTTGAGGAAACCATCTGCCTACTCTTTATCATAAACATAATGGAAAATGCCTCGCTTCGATGCCTTTTCTATACGCTATATTTTCATGTATCACCAACTACCTATCTATTCACTATCCCCATGTTTCTAGCAGAGTGAAAACTATAAGGAGTAAGGACCCCAAACCGTCAGAATATATACATATTTTTGCATTAAACGGCCCCCTGTTTTTCTCTAAGTTGTCGTCAATAATCAGTATGACTCCCCCTTGTTAAGGACTGCATTGGCTGAGGAAATATGAGCCATCCTGCAAAGTCAGACACAACCACCAAAACCATATATACATATATACATGTCGATTTGGTACAATTTGGGTAAATTTCGACTTTCTCAGAAATGGCCAAAATCAATTTTCATGAACAGTCAAGTTACAAAAGCTACGTTCTTGAGGTGAGTCACGTTAATTCCGTATTTCATACAGGTTTGGTATTCACCTAATCGCTTCTTTGCCGAATCGACATCAAAATAACGGCAGCAAGCATTATGACCATTCAAGTTGCTGATTTATGTACCGACATAACGTCTGCCATAGCCCATAACCATCTATATATATCACATTATATTATACCATAGGTACATAGCTAGGTATGTAATAGAAATTATATGACAAATGAACAATTTTTAGCTGTTTTTGCCTCCACTACAATATCACTACACTGTTTACGGATACGTATTTACGTAATTACTTAAATATAAATTATCTAACATAATATATTTAACTTTAAACAAATTTCTTTTAATTACCTACAATTAAAGACCTCACTCCCGAGTGTTGAAATCTCGAAATTAACAAAGGTTAAAGAAACTCACAGGCAGGGTACAGTAGTGGCTATTTTTGAAACGGATTGTATCGACTCGGCGACCTTACCCAATTTATGGAAGAATGTTGCACTCTTCTCGTTTCCATGGGGCGGTACCGTTCCCAGATTTAATGGGGCGTCACGGTCACCCCCTCGTTTCAGGCTTCAGCACACTACCAGATTTGAGTTTGACCCCTCATTTGATTTGACTGTTTGAGTATTTCATTAGGTACCTACACCCCTCGGTTTAGCACACTACGATTTCAAAAGCCTCGGTGTCTTGAGTTCAAATATTCAAAGGGCCTATATATCCCCATTGTTTCGAAACACCACCAAACCCAGATTGGGCTTGACAGTGTACTGAAACGAGATGGGTACCTTCTCCCGCTGAAATCAAGCATTGTCAGGGCTATTACTATTTCAACTAGAGCATCGTTCCTGTCGATTAGCTGGAATAAGGGCAGTGTCATACTGTTCCCTGTTATGTACTCTTGATATTCACTTCTCTAGCTCTAGAAATGTACTCTTCATGTAGTCAAGAGTAGGAAGTGGAAAGTGCCACACTGACACCATTTTTCCATTGAGTGTCGTAATAGTCGATACGTGCATCTCGTCTATAACATCAACTACACAGATTTTTCATTTTAAGACGGGGATAGAACCATACCAAACCGTTAAACTTTACACTTAATCGGTTTCCTGAAATGTGTTAGCTCGTCGTGAAGTGGTTAGAGCGTTGGACTACTAATCTGAAGGTTGACAGTTTGATCCCAACCCACTCGGCGGACGTAAATTTTTTGAGAAAGTGACAGAGGTTATAATTACTTATAACTACGGCAGTTCATAACCAAGAGGTGTGGCAAATATGTTACTACATGCGTACACTACTGTATGTTAGTTATGCATGTACGTACTTACAGCTAGGTATCGTATGGGATGGTAGGTATTAGGGGAAAAGGGTTTAGTGTAGATATGGTTGGAGGGGACGGTCCCCTACGGATGTAAACGCCGGTTCATAGATGCACATAGGGGGTAGGGGGATGTATCCATCCCTTCCGCCCCTCGGACACCAGGCACCCCCTCCCTCCTGAACCCCCCACCTCCCCTCTGATTGCCAAAAAAGACAACCAAAATATTGTAAAAAACCGAGAAATCTTAAAAATCTTCTGGCTGAAGCTAAAAAGGTGCCCCAAAAATGGGTTAATAAAAATCGAAAGGGTAAAAAATTTTTCCCGCTATCGCCGGAAATCAACCAACACCAGGACCACCCCCTTCTCCACCAGGGGTCGGGCTTGGGCACCCCTTCGCCGATTGCTCCCTTGGATCTGCCGCTCAAGGGTCAAGGGTCTTCAGCAATAGTCGTAGCGTTAACTGACAGTGTCATACTCTTCCCATTATGCACTCTTGATATAATATTCCAAGCGAACGCGAATCTCAGATCTCATACATTTCCAAACCACTCAAGCCCTACTGTTTATGTCTACAGCTCTGTCGGCATTTTTAACACGAAATATTTCCAAGTTAGCCATTGAAATTTATGGGTTATTATGGAAAGTGAAACAGTTAGCATGGTGTAATGTTTATGAGGCAAAGTTTACGTGCAGCACACCTTCGAGCGGTCGAAACTTGTCAGGCTAATGTTTCATATTGACAGGCCCCGTTGGGAGTCTGAAATTAGAAGTCGTAAATTGTATGACTACGGTAATTTGTGACCGACCAATGGCTTTCGGAGCGACTTCAGAGAGACTGGAAGTTCAGGACTATTGCGTGACGCTCTGCTTGAAGTAATTAAAAAGTGTCAACGGGCGGGTCTTACGGTCATTGGCTGGGTTGGGTACAGTAAGCCAAGGCGCGCCCACACAACAGAGAAGCAAGCCAAAGCAAAAGTGTGAATAGGAATAACAAGCAAATGCTAATTGGTCAAGTATAGTGGACACGGGGACTGGTGGGTAACCAGATATGGGCACGCGGGATTCTTGGGACACTACTGGGGCTCTCTTGCCCACAGTTTGTGCGTTTGTCCGCCATGGGGCTGCAGTGCGCAAGTGTGTTGTCTAAGGTGTACAGGGTAAGACTACGAAACGAACGAACGAAAACGTTGTATTACACGCAGCAATGAATTAAAATTTACGAGCGACGTTATAGCCAGAGCGGCAAACATGAAAGGATTTTTTATGGGATAGGCTGTATTGTGATTGGCTGGCGGCCTCACGTGACTTTCCTTTATAGTTTGCCGCTAATGGGACTTTAGCGCGCATTCGTTGAAAATTTGTAGCCTCTTGCGCTCCTAAAGCCCTGTCGTTACGACTCTCGCGTTTACGGCCGTAGCAGAATTTTTATGAAGGGTCGTTAGCATGTTTGGAAGACTATTTTAAAGCAGCCATAACTATGTACTCTAATTGGTCAGAGACTGATAATTACTGGTATACTGCAAGTTTAACGACCAATTCAGGCCTACAAAATGGTGCTGGTACTGCCTGCGTTGCCACTATCGCTAATAACGCCACTAACGGCAACCAACTAGCCACTCAGCCCGCCCCCAGCCACCAGGGCGCCAGTTTGTCTGCTCCCACCGTCCCCGTCGGCGCCGCTGTGTCTGTTCCCACGCTCCAGCCATGTCCCTCCCAGGCCGACCAGACCCCCGACGCCCTCAACCCCTTCTACGCCCATCGCTCGGGCTGTCCGGTGGCCCTGCAGCGACAACCCCCCGCCCCCCCTTGCGGATTCTACGATGCGGGAAACGCTGCCTGCTTCCCCACCTATGACCCCCGCTATGTGAAGGGGGCCCAGGGGCTGCCCGAATGGATGCATACCCACCATACGTATGCCGCCGCCGCCAGTATGGGACACAATGGTACGCTGCCTCAACTGTATTTCAATATCTCTGAAGCCTGAAACATTCACAAAACAGGTTTCGTTCACAGTGCTAGCAGCGTGGTGGTTGGGATACTGTTACAATGCAATGCAAGACCATTAATTTTTCTATGTAGGCATGGTACTTTTTGACCTCAGCTAAAACTTTAACGAGTGATTATCAAGCTTGAAACATTAGCCTAATAAGTTCTGTTTACAATAGAAATTAGGCTAAATGACTAAATGAGCCAAAGCCGTACTTAAATAACTAATACTGGCTTTAACTAACCTTTTATGGGGTTATTATTTTTTATGAACCCATAAATGCTGCGAGCAGTAGAAATATTGAATTACCCTTTAACGATAACGAGTTTTTCTGAGCCTAATAGCTGCTTATAAACAGTTATTGCTTAATAATTGGTATTTAAGTGGAAATAACGCACTCGGAGTTATTTTACTGTTACTTAGCGTGGCAGAAGGTTGTTTCTGGGTCCGTGGTTCGTAGTTTGAGTTATATGAGCTTTTTAGGAGTTTTGAGGTATTTTAGCTTTTTACTTTTTTATGTTTGTTTGTTGTTGTTTGACGAATAATATAATTTTCACAACACTAAATGGTTATTATATTTATTAGTTTTGGTTAAGGGCTACAGTTAGTCAGTTTACGAACCTAACCTACATAACTCCTTAATCTCTTCTCCCTTATATATGTAATGGCACAAACCAAGTCAGTTTTTTTTTATTTTTTGGGATACGCATACATTGGGACCACATTTATATTGGGAAAGTAACAGGGGTCCGTGAAGGGCATTATGCCTTGAGGGGCTGGCCCCCCTGCACGGATGTAGTCACTCTTGAAGTGGCACCTCTGACGCTCAAGGGCTTTGCAACGGAGATGAGCACCGCACCCGAGGGCAGACACGCCAAAGGATTATTATCTATATGCGGGTTACCTTTGCCTTTACCATACATTGGGGGAGGGATGTCCCCTCCAAGACAGGCTTGATGTCTCCAATTGTCCATTCACTTTCCAGATTAAAGGAGTCAAGTTTTACTTTTAAACTAAACGGTTTAAAAATGATATATAAAACCGTCGATCCTAAACCTCCTGATTAAACGGACTCAACTTTTAGCGCGACATTTACTGCCTATGATTCATCTTTTCTTAGTCCCACTAAACGGACTCAGCTGAGTCACCTGTGTGCATGTCCTTTTAATCCAATTTCGGACAACAACAACTGAGCATCACTAGTTCAAGTCGTTTAGGCTGATATTCTTTTCTAAGCTTAACTTAATTAAAATAAGTTAAGTTTATTAATGGTTCAACAATTATGCTCAAAAGGCCATTTTAAATCTTCCTTCATAACGAACTTATTTTTTTAACAGACTGATTGTTTAGTTAGTCCACATCTTGAATCATTTTTATCTCGTAAGAGCTTGACACAAAAATTTGAACAAAGATTATGATGCTGATTTATCTTAACTCCATTAGTGATATTATGCATTCCTAAGCTCGGGGCTAAAATAAGTCCAGTCCGTTTAATCCGGTAAAGGAATGAACCGTTAGTAAAAGACAGTCATTAAGAGTTGATTCTAGTTCACTGAGTGTGGTATATATAACTGTAATAGCTGCAACAGTAATACTGTATCTAAGATCATTCTATTACCCAATAAAGTAGAGTAAAATATGGTCTTGCTCTTCTAAACTACTTTTAGTCAGTTTAATTGTTAAAAACCCATTTTTCGCACCATATATCATTACATCATTTATAAATTTTCGCAATTAGTTTAAATTAAACTTGACTGTAGCGTCAACCAGGGTTATAGTTACAAACAATAAAACTACAATAGTCTTTAATGACAAAATCCGAAAGGGCTAAGTCGCTACAACTATGCGGGTTCGGGTATCAAATCAAAATGACCACATTTAACTGATTTAAGTGCATCTTATGTCTTTTAGAAAACTAAAATGTTTTCTAAGTTCTAAATTCTACCTCCTGAAAACAAAGAATTGCAGGAAAATGAGTAACTGGATAACTACGATTGGAACAGCTCACTAGTGATTTTATGGTCGTTCAATTCCGTTCGCGTACCTGAATGGCTTAGTAATGTTGAAAGACAGAGGCTGCCCAAATGTAAACGGAAAGAAAAAAATGGAGGCACCGGGAATCGAACCCCTTGCTAACCAGAACCACCACACTACATCCCCCGAGTGTTATGTGCCCGACTTCTCATTTATAACAATTATGTACTATGTGAAACAAGCTCTTCTGCTGAATGAGAAGCGGTTACAGTGCGAGGCCTGAGTGTCAATATTCCAGAGGAAATATTAAACGCGGCCTCCGTACTAAAAAATAGTCTAGACCGCGCATTGTAAAGCCCACCTAGTGTCAATGTGTATCTTAGGACATAACAAACAGTAAAGAGTGATTATAATCACACTGTTACCTAAACGGGTTCACTGCCAAGTGACCATGGCGACAGGCTCCTTCGTATTAGTGACCAGTTTACAGTAACACAAAGGGTATGATAACGTTTGTGACATAGTTTTTGCGACTGATAGCATCGAGGGTCCACTAGTAGTCCTGTCACGAATAAAAGTGTCCCCCCAAAAATTTGTCCACCCGAACACTTTTATCTGGATAAAAGTGTCCCCCTTTGGATAAATGTGTCCCCCCTCCCTGACACATTTACCTGAATAAAAGTGTCCCCCCGGACACTTTTATGTAGATGAAAGTGTCCTTTCACTGAAAATGCCATTGATGGTTCAGATTCAGCTTCTGGTTCGGCTTCGACTTCTGGTTCAGCTTCAACTTCTGGTTCAGGTTTAGCTTCTTCCGCTTGTTAAGGTTCAACTTTCGCTTGTTATGTATGTGTGCATTCTAAACCTGAACCAGAAGTTTCACCAAAACTATGTATAAGTTGAACCTAAACCTAAACCAGAAGTTGGAACCTGAACCAGAAGTCAAAGCTGAAGCAGAAGTCGGACCAGAGCTGAACCTGAACCATCAATGGCAATTTTAGTGGGGGGACACTTTTATCCAGATAAATGTGTCCGGGGGACATTTTTATCCATATACAGTACCGATCAAAATTAACCTTCCCTGCTGCCGGCTGCAGCAGCAGGGCGGCAGCAACAACTGCCACTCGTAGTTGTCACTTGCCGGCTAATGAGTAACACTTTAGCCAAACAGGTGATTAGCTCCTGACATTTGACCTCAGCCTAAGTATATTCGTACGTACGTACGTACCTATACTGCTGCCCAGCAAGCTTCGGCGGCCAAAGTTTGCAGTAAAGTTCTCATATTTTGATTTTTAGATACTGGACTGGCAAATGGTCTAGAGGGGGCAACAGCAACCTTGTATTCCCCCACATTTAAACAAAATTTAATCATAATGATCAAGATGCAATAATTTTGAAATTTTACGCGTAACAAGTTAGCAGATTTAAACAATTTCTAGTGCTTTTTAGTTCTAGAAATTTGCTGAGGTGGGACCCCTTTTTAAAAGTCCTCGCCATGTCCCTGCTTGCCGTCATTAGCGATACTGGGCAAAATTATTTAAAGGGCTAACATTAACTGGATAAACGGTTTTACAATGATTAAAAATTACATGTCGAAATGCGTATATATATTAAACGGATTTAATTTTTAGTTCGCAGTTTTTCAATTAGGGGTCACTTCTGACATTTTTGCTGAAAAAATCATGACTTCAAAATTTGTGTATTGCATTAGTAATTGCATATATACCTACGTAATTTTTTTAATCTAAATTTTTAATTAAATTTTGTGTTAATTTGTTCAATATAAGAATGATAATAATGAATATAATGAAATTTGAACACAAGGAGAAAATCACACTAGAAGAGTGAACGTTGTTCAAACTTTGAGGGTGTCATTAGGTAAGTTATTTAATTTTGACAAATTTTTAATTATTTTTTTAATTTTTATTTTTTAATAAAAATAAATTTTTAATTAGTCTTTATGCTACAATTTCGCTTTCATTATTACACTGACTACCTTAATAATATTTAGTACAATGTTTTCAAAACTGGCGCAATGCAAATTTGCTGTTGCCCCCTCTAGACTTAACGTTTGGGCAGTCTAATATCTGAAAATCAAAATATCAGAACTTTACTGCAAACTTTGGCCGCCGAAACTTGCTGGCCAGCAGTATAGGTACGTACGTACGTACGAATATACTTAGGCTGAGGTCAAATGTCAGGAGCTAATCACCTGTTTGGCTAAAGTGTCACTCATTAGCCGGCAAGTGACAACTACGAGGGGCAGTTGTTGCTGCCGCCCTGCTGCTGCAGCCGGCAGCAGGGAAGGTTAATTTTGATCGGTACTGTAAAAGTGTCCAGGAGGGGGTACACTTTTATCCAGAGGGGGACACTTTTTACCAGATAAAAGTGTCCGGGGGGACACATTTATCCAGATAAAAGTGTCCGAGGGGACACTTTTATTAGATAAAAGTGTCCGGAGAGACAAATTTTAGGGGGGACACTTTTATCCGTGACAGTCCAATAGAAGAAGGGATTACCAGATTCCAAATGCCGTAGAAATAACCTATAAACAGCGGCTGCATTTTGAATTTGCAAACCAGCGTTCTCGGCTCTACCAAGAGTACATAATAGTGTCTCACTCTATTTACAAGAAATGGAGTGAGACACTATTATGTACTCTTGGCTCCACCAATTTGAGCCACCTACTGAGTCACTGCTCATATCCTGCTCATGGTCACTATCAAGAGCACTTGAATAAGGTAGAATAGGTATAACACTCTTCCTACTATGTTTTTTCTAGTTCGCTTAAGAGCTGCTTTGGTAGAAATAATGGTTGAACAACATCATTAAGGATCATCCCCCGATAGCAAGACATGTCTAATCTTCACGGTCACTTTGTTTTAAAACCGCACTGGATGCAAGAAACGCAGTCTTGAACTAAAGTTTGACCAAAAATGCTGGACAGCCAGTAGTCAAATAAATCACGCCACCAGCTTTGGCTAAGGGTTCAGCGATTTCAGGTCAGACTTTAGAGAGCGACATCTTCACCCGTGAGATTAAAACGTCGCTAGTTCTCGTAGATTACTTAATGCTGAAATGAGAGATTTTAACCCTGACATTTAGGTATGTTTTGCTATCGGAAAGAAGCGTCGATTCGTTTTGAGTAAAAATCAAGAAATGAACAATTCAAATCTTTGTCTATAATTTGTCATTCATTTGTAATTCATTTTTAAATTTCGATGTGTGCCCTGAAACTGTGGAAAAGTAGAACCCCATTTTCGGTCATCTGTCAAAAGACAGAGGATACCCCTTTTTAGAAAGAAAAAAGTAATGGAGGCGAAAAGAGTCGAACCTGACCGCTCGCGACGACGTGTCGAGGGTGCTAACCACTACACCACTTCTGACAAGCGTCGTAGTTCCTGTTTCTTATTTACAACACATCCTTCCTTTTTTATTTACAACACATCCTTCCTTTTTTGTTTTTTAATTTTACTTTTACTTTGGTTTGGTTTCACTGATATATAATTCAGTAATGTTTACCTAAAATAGGTTTAGGCTTAGTTTTCGTTTATATATTAGTCATCCTCAAACCCGTATATATATATATATATCACCACGTTACATGTATGATTTAATATGTAACATAAACCAACTAACCATCCAATAGTTTTCTTCAGCTCATAATTTTGTTAAAACAGCAATGTTTCATTGACAAACGTGGATCCGCTGACACGGGGTTTCGGACTAGGCGAAGCAGTTGCAGTGCGAATGGGAGCTCTTTATGAGCTCCTGTTGTGCAATTAGCTATAGCTGGCAATAGCATGCTGTTTGCATTGCAAAATTGGGTCGCATCTCGGAGAGGGGGCGGGGGGGGAGACGGCGGCGTAAGACACGTTAAGACTTCGGTCCGCACAAGAGGATTTACGAACATTCTTGTTCAAAAGATATATAAGTAATGTAGAATATATATAATACACATGGATAAATAATTTAATAAGGACAAATCATTGATCTGAAACAAACAAAAACGTTATATATATATAAATATAATATATATATATATATATATATATGAATAAATAAATATATAAATAAATATATAATAATATATATTATATATGTATATATATATATATATATATATATATATATATATATATATATGTACATATATATATATATATATATCTGCGCCTGACTCCGACGTATATATGTATATATATATATACCAGGGGCGGTCTCAGTGGGGGAACGGCGGCCGCCCCCCCCCCTCGAAATTTTCTCCGACTGAAATTTCAGACATTTTTGGTTGGTTTGGTCACAAAATTCGCTTTTTATGGTCCGGCCGAAAAATTTTTCTGATGCATCCCCAATTGGCCAAATTTAGTCTAAAAATCAAAAATTTACCCAACTTTTTTCCTGGGGGCTGCCGCCCCCAGACCCCTGCGACTACGTGGCTTACTATTGCTTGTTATTATCTTCCATCAAAGCTTATGCATGTCATGAGTACATTGTGCTGCACTTGCATCTGCATGTCTACTCGAGCATATTATGCTGCATTTAGTTGTGTAATGATCTGATACCACTGTGGAATACCACTGTCTGATATTACGTTTCCATCTTGTGTTTATTTTCATGTCGGAAAAAATTTCTGATACGTCTCCAGTTGACGAAATTCGGCCTAAAAATTGAAGAAATCTCCAATTTTTTTCCTGGGTACGCTACTGGCTTTTCCTACAAACAGACTCAAGTTATTCCCTTTGCGTACCGTACCTTTTTGCCTGAAAATTTTAAATTCAAGTTTGTCTACCGGGGGGGGGGGGGGCTACGCGACCCAAATCCCAAATTTTTTATCCGAGGGGGGCCCAAAACGCTGAGAGCGGGGTTCAATCGCTTAGGGGAGGCCCTGGCCCCTCGCTACGCCACTGCGCCCATCACATTCCAGATGAGACGCGCTCCCACTCCCCCCATATCTCAAATATATTTTTCGCCAAAAGACGCATCCAGAATTTCGCGAAAAGGGGCTCAGCAGCTCCGCTTGACTCAAAGGGGCGGGAGTGCTACGCGACTCTCAGTGGCTCAGAAGAAGGGGGCTGCGACTGCGACCCGGATATAAAATATGCCAAATTGGAGGTGGGTAGGGGGGGAGCAGCCCACCACCCCTGAATGTATATATACCATATGCCACTGCATAGGCATACGCAGCACAGCACCTGAGGGAAGCTAGGCCCTACGGCGTATGCCGTATATACATACATCGAGTTAAATGCAGTTGGAGGGGGGGAATAGTGGATCTATTTTGGAGTAGAGCACCGTGGGGGAAGCATTTTTGCTTCAAGAACCCCTATTTCATTTTTTGGATTTTCTGAGATATGACCCCCCGAAATATGAACCCTCAGTAAAGGACGTTTTTGCAATTTTTTTAGAAACCTGTGTTTTCTCCGTTCTAAACGTGTTTAAATTGAGTCGGAATAATGTTTACAATTTTTTAGAATCAAAAGAAAGGCAGGTTGATCCCGTTCCTTCCGAAAAATTGGCCAAATTCACCAGAAGAGTCCAATTCCCTCAAGGTGCTCTGCTCCAATAAATAGGTCCACTTTTTTTCATCCCCACGCCCAACTCCAACAGCACGTGATATCATTTTTCCAGAATTTTTCGGCTTATAAATTGTCAAAAAGAACTTTAGCGTCTGTCATAACCTACAAAAGGTGTTCTTGTGGTAAATAACAACTGTTTTAAAGCCCTCCCAGCGGCCAAAATTGTATGTGGACATATCCAGTACTTTTTCTGACTTAAAAATAATATTCACATCGAAAAAATCCAATGCAAAAATTATCCACATATTTGCTTGAATCTGATTGGCTGAAGCCAAAGCACCGGTTTTACGGAAAAATGTGCAAGTTCACATGCCTGTAGCTATTGTACACTAATGAGTT
>JASANF010018541.1:0-11599 GCA_030248245.1 Trissonchulus sp. WLG1_4 | reverse complement strand
GTGCTGTCCTTACCAACTACTAGTTGGCCGAGACGTCATGCGACGAGTTGGCCGAATAGTATTTGACTTCGACGAGAATCTTATCGAAGTCGCCAAGAGCCAGGAACCGCCGATAGGACCAGTTAGTGAAAAACCAACTAAGCTGAAAATCAAGTTGGGAAACACAGTGACCCTTTGCCCTCGCTCCGAAACCATATTGTCGGGCATAGTTACGAAAGCAGAACCGTCGTATCACAAAGATCTCTATGTGGAAAGCAGCGATGTTCCGTCTGTTATAAAAGCAGGACTGCGTGGCGCGCGCACGTTGGCAACCTACCACGGGACGGAACCAACTGTCCCTGTCATTCTTCTCAATATGCTCGACAATCCTGTTACGCTGCCCGCGGGAACTACAATAGGATACGGGTACCCAATTGCCAAAGAAAATGTGGCGTGCACTAGTAACCAACAAGCAACGACAGAGACCAAGAACGAGATCTTTAAAGACCTCGACTTGTCGAAATCAGACATCAGCGAAAAAGAGAAAGAAGAGCTTCTCCTAGTCTTACGACAAAACATTGACGTTTTTGCCGCCGGCGACTCAGATCTCGGGCGTACAAAAACGGTCAAGCACAAAATCGATACCGGTGATGCAATGCCCATCAAGCAAGCCCCGTACCGTGTACCGGTAGCCCAAAGGGAGGAATTAAGACAGTATATTGACAGCCTTGAGGAGCGTGGCCTAGTTCAAAAGTCAGAAAGTCCATGGGGTAGTCCGATAGTAATTGTAAAGAAGAAAGATGGCACAAACCGATTTTGCGTAGACTTTCGTCGTTTAAACGCCGTAACCAAGAAAGATTCATTTCCTCTGCCTCGAGTCGACGACTTGCTCGACGCTCTCGGAAAAGCACAATTCTTTTCCAGTTTAGATCTTGCCAGTGGCTACTGGCTGATTCCAATGGACCCCTCTAGCCGTGAAAAAACAGCCTTTGTCTCCCACTGGGGACTCCACGAGTTTTTGGTCTTGCCTTTCGGACTATGCAATGCTCCGGCCACGTTTCAAAGACTGATGGAACTAGTACTGAGTGGACTGAACTGGCATCGTTGTCTCATTTACATAGATGATATTCTCATCTTTTCCCCGACGTTCAAGCAGCACATTGCGGACATCACTGCTGTCTTCGGCCGTTTGAGGCAACACGGATTGAAGTTGAAACCAAAGAAGTGTTACTTTTGCCGCTTTGAAGTCCCTTACTTGGGGCATATTGTGTCAAAAACTGGAATAAAACCTGATGAGGCAAAAGTAGATGCGGTGCGACGGTACCCGGTGCCCAATTCGGTGACTGAAGTAAGAAGATTTCTTGGCCTGACATCGTACTACCGCCGATTTATACCAAAATATGCCGACATTGCTGCTCCCCTGACCACCCTACTGAAGAAGTCGGCACAACATACGTGGACACCGGATTGTCAATCTGCTTTCGAAGAACTACGACAAAAACTAGTCGCTCATGGTACATTGGCCTACCCTGATTTCACGCAAACGTTCACGCTTCAGTGCGACGCCAGCGACATCGGCTTAGGGGCTATCATTAGTCAAGATTCAGCAAATGGTGAACGAATGATCGCGTGTGCTTCGAGACTACTTCGTCCACATGAGCGTAACTACCCATCTGTAGAAAAAGAAGCCCTAGCTATTGTGTTCGGTGTCACTTACTTCCGCTGTTACCTCTACGGCCGACGTTTTATAGTGAAAACAGATTGTGTGGCCCTAAAGTGGCTGATGAGCGTTCGTAACCCGGCACCAAGACTCGCTCGTTGGTGCATGGCATTACAAGAATATGACATGGTAATCCAACATCGAAGCGGTCGGAAAAACGCTAACGCTGACGCTTTATCGCGTATCGCGATCGCTGCAGCCACACCTGAAAGCCATGACGTGCTGGCTTACGCTGCCACTATGGATGAGCTAAACCACATTGAAAGTGCTCAAAGAAAGGATCCTGCTCTGAAGCCAATTATCCAATTTTTAGAAGGCGTCAGCCCACTGGAAATTGCTGACGATGCCGACAAAATTGAGACCGCAAGTAAAAACTTTCGGCTGAAGAATGGAACATTATACAGAATTGCAGCAGAAAATCATCGACGAAAAAGAAGCGAGCTCCTCGTTATTCCAAAGGCACTACAGGAAGAAATCTTACGTATCTGTCACAACAGCCCAATGTCGGGTCATCTCGGGTTCCCCCGGACCTACCAGAAAATGGCCCAGCGATTTTACTGGTCGACTATGAGGGCAGATACAAAAAGATGGTGCCAGGCCTGTGAAGACTGTGGTAAGCGTAAGCGTCACCAAAAGAAACCTAAATCACCTTTGATTCCCATGTCCACGGACGGCCCCTGGCAGCGGCTAACCGTTGACGTCGAAGGTCCTCTACCCGAGACCCCTCGTGGGAACAAATATATTCTGACTTTTATCGACACTTTTACCAAGTTCCCTGAGGCACTCCCCGGACAAAAGCATTGCGCCTAGTGACTAATAGCAGCCTGTCATTTGTTATTTCTTGCTGTATATTAACTGCTACTGTTGCTGTATTTCAGAGGTGGCCAATGCCTGACTCAACGGACTACGAGTTGCGAGCCCGCGGAATAGTGATAGTCACCACCTACAATCCCCTGTCTCCACTACATTCGAAGTCGTACATCAGGATCAACGGCCGCGTTTATAACCCCGAGCAGCTGTTCCAACTGATAGAATGTCGACAGTTAGGGGAAGAGGAGCGGGCCCAACTCATATCACAGGATGAGTATCTGTTTACCCCCTGCCGGTTAATGGAAGACTACCCTTATCGCAATCCAGAGACAGTGCCTTGCGACTGGGTCCGGTCTAGACGGAAAGTCCGACGAGCCATCTTTTACGAGTGCTTCCATCAACGACCAGGCGTCAATCTTGCTGCGCGCCAGATCCCCGATAATGCCACAGTGCTATTCGCTCAAAGGTGCCACGTTCGTGACTATTTATGGACCACAAACGAGCGTGCCAGTGTATTACGCCGGAATCCTGATGTTTACCCAGGGAAAAATTTCTTGGGCAAAGACTTGCTATGCGCCCTCGCACGGCATGAGCGAGGTGACCAGCCTCGCATCCGGTTACAAGAATGGCTCAATAGCCGTCAAATTTCAACCGAACCACGTTTCGGTTGGCTCATTGTGAGTGATTCCTTGCTTAAGCACTTGGCCTGGATAGAATCCGGATTGGTAATCGCCAGAGGGGGATCCAAGCTGCGAAATATGCCCGAATTGCTCAGTCTCGTGTCACACCGCCGTTTCAAGAACGTCATTATCCACGTGGGGGTGCTTGACATGAGTCACACGCCAAAAACCGAAGCGGTAGAGCACTTACGAGCCATTTTTGACCACTTGGAGGGGCGTTTAGACTCCGTGTGGTTTTCAAGCGCCTTACCAACGTCAGTCACGGTGAAAGACCTTCGTTTAACCGTTTAACCGGTGGTTGTCTCGGGCGTGCACTCGGGCTGGAGCCAACTTTGTCGACAACGATGCGGCGGCCAACAATTCATTTCTCGTGGATAACCAGCTAAACCCCCAGCTGTACTACAAAAACCGGCTGCACATAAACGCTGCTGGAGTCCGGCATCTGACAAGCCTATGGGAAGCGACTATACCAGAGCTGTACCTGTTCGACAAGAGAATTTCCAGTACGCCCTACCAGCAAGCGTTCCAGTTCCACGAAAACTGGACCTATGCCCATTTGCAGCCGTTCCAGTAACTACCGCCTTAACCCCCCCCCTGCGGCCGCCTCAATATCAAGCTACACCCCCCCCCCGCACACAGGTACGCGCGTCACTTTTAACTACTGTCGCTATTGCTCACAAGGGCCTGTTGCTGTGTAATAATGCTTTTGCCCACAAGGGCTTGTATTTCGTCGTGTTGTAGTAAGCCTTACCTATTATCCCATTGCTTTTGCCCAAACGGGCACCTATGTTAGCGCCTACTCTTATATTGCTTTTGCCCAAACGGGCACCATGTTAGTGCCTCTGGGCACACGCTAGTTTTATCATAACGAACTTAACGAACTATCGCTATGCTAATATATTGCCAACGTCCGAACACACCCACCCCCCCCCCTCCCGACAGACAGCCATCATGCAACGGGGACGTTGCAACTGTGGCGGTGGAGTGTCAACCTAAACTACAGAAACCCCCCCCCCATTCTCAATGGCCTAGCCTAACTGCTACCTGAAATGAAAACATTTCTAAATGTTCATCTAAAAATATTTCTTATGGGAAGACGCCTCTCCCCTTCGCTTTTATTTTGACTAGCCTAAACTATAAAGTTTGGTGTCTGTTGCTATTAAACCGGAGTTGGCCTGGTTCTTGTGTTGGCTGGTGCTTATGGTAGCTTTAGTTCTCGCCGTTAGCTTGACATGGTAGCAGAGCTACGAACCCACATATGCGCGCTTTAACACTGCTATACTTGCTATATATATATATCTCGAATCAAAGACTATGCATGTCCACAAAAGTACATTATGCTGAATTTTCTTGTATAATACAGTATACACTGTCGGATGTGACGTTCCCAAGTTTAGTTTTTAATTTTACCGTCGGAAAAAATTCTGATACGTCTTTAGTCGGCCAAATTCGGTGTAAACAGTTAAAAAATCTCCATTTTTTCTGGGGGCTGCCGCCCCCAGACCCCTGCAACCTGTGGCTCACTGATCTTGCGTTTGCACTGCCAATTAAAGTGCTAAATTACGGTAAATACTAAAATAAATGTCAAAAGCGTATTCAAGTGTATAGAAAGTCAAATGTGTATAAAAGGGTTGCAAAAGTGTGAGTAAAAGTAAACAAAAAATTTTTTTGAAAATATTGCAAAATATAGGGTCTTTTTGAAGGGGGTTCCGGTTCCGGTTCCGGTAGTTTTAGGGTTCCGGTCGATTCCTGATATATATATATATATATATATATATATATATATATATATATATATATATATATATATATATATATATATATATATATATATATATATATATATATATATATATATATATATATATATATATATATATATATATATATATATATATATATATATATATATATATATATATATATATATATATATAAAATGCTTGCCTAGAAAATAACATCAAGAACCAATAAAGTACACGGCACTTTTCCGACAACAGGCAGCTGATGATAATGACTATTTAATTCGCGCGAATAGGTTGCAGAAAGCACTAAAGTGTCGCAGGGCGACTGCTATTCTGACGCAACTCTTGTCCGCTTCATTTAGCAAGCTGAGTTTCCCTATTCGGCTGCAAAACTTGTCCCGGGTGTTTGACAAGCTTATTAGCATTTTTTCGCTATCGATCAGCCAACTTTTCTATTCTACCCACACTGCTGCCCTTGGTGAAAGGGCATTTTTATAATAATTCTATTTCTTCTTCTGCTGCAGCCATTTTACTTGACGATATTGAATTGTAATATTTGTATGAAAAAAACTGAAATGTTATAGTCGTGCATGTGTATTCTGCACTACTAACTTATTTCTACAAATCCACTAACAGTATATACGCAATTGGAATGTGCATGTTTATCATTATTTTGAGTTAACACATTAATTTTGGTCAAAGTGACGTTATATTCGTGTTCGGCAACTCAAATTAACCTTTTTCAGAAAAATTGAAAATATAAACTTGGTTAAATTCACCATTCTGGCACTTTGCCAGGGCTACTAAAGTAATGTAGTATAGCTACTATGTAGTACACACAACCGTAGTTGACCACTGAGCACTATTTTGGATAAAAACAGTAGTTTTTTGTCAAAATAACATTATATTCCCGTTCAGCACCTCAAATTAACCTTTTCCACAGTTTTTCAACAAAACTGACAAAAATCAAAAATTTGGTCAAATTGACCATTTTGGCACTTTGCCAGGGGTGCCAAAATGCAACAGCATATACGACACTGATTCAACAATATTAAATGACACCCCTACCCCTGTATATTGTGTTGCATGAACAATGCAGAACAAGCGGCTATCCACAAAGGTGTTATACATTGACAAAGTCAGGAAAAAACCATGTTTTCAAGGGTGTCATAGGGGGATGCACCAGTTCTGACTACTAGGTAAATCTGACAAGAAGACTAATAGCACGCTGACATGCACAGTTATAGGGTTTATATTTGCATACAAAACGACAGACCTTCATCTACAACCGTTTTGGCTGTACTGCCCATGGGTAACCTAACCCCCTAGTACACGTAAAATACCTTCCGGACCCCCTCCCTAGGCCTACAGTAACACGATCGACTCCAAAAGGGGAGACGCACTACAACCCCACTACACTACCATGCATGCAAGAGATCAGACTTGGGCTGTTTGCGTGACTTCTCAAAAGTTGGCGAAATTGAATTTTTGACTTTACCATTTTTCGAGGCCCAAAAAGGGCTTTCCCCCCTCCCAGCAGAGCCAAAAACGGCAAAAGCCTAGAACAAAATCTTTATGATAACTCTATTGCCGACCAAAACAAATGTAAAAAAACTTAAAAAAAGTGCCTCGCCAAGAAGGATTTCTTGAGTTATGGCGCCGGGAAAAAAAGAAGAAAAAATCCGAGTTTGCGGAAGGCGATTTTTCATATCTCTGGTAATACCCAACCGATTTGCCTGAAATTTGGCCAGCATGTACCCCTCCCTAGGCACGTGCACACACCCAATTAAAACCAGTTTGCTCTCGTAAATTTTTAGGTATTAAAAATTTTCATTTTAAAATTTCGCAATGTGGTGTGTCGTTACTCGTTCCTATTCTAGAGTTAGGAGCTATCGCGCCTACCCTGATATATCAATTATATTTACCAAAAATAGCATTTTGCGACCGCTCGATCACGTTATGACAAGCAAAATGAGTTATTGATTGTGCAGCAGCTATATAGCTGTGAAGAGAAATCGCAAGCCGAAGTTCCACTCACGTTTGGTCTACAGTGAATGCTAATTTGTATCAATCAACTTCATATTTTGTGTTTGAGCATACTTTTACACCAGCTTGCTGTCGCACATCTAAAATTGACCCCAGGGGGCGTTTCAGTAAGCGCTCTTAGCGCTTATGAGCTCATAAGTGGGCAACTTATGCGTGCTCTTAAGGATTAGGTGTTTCAGAAACTGCTCTTAAGTTAAGAGCACGCATAAGTTTGCGCATAAATTTAAGCGCACTAACGCTTAAACTTAGGGCCTATTCCTTTACCGGATTAAAGGGTTAATTATAATCGGACTAATTGGACTAAACGGTTCAAAAATTAAGCTTAAAAATGCCATTCCGAAACCTCCGCATTAAACGGACTTAACTTCTAGCGCGCTGCTTTTTAATCAGACTACACGGACTTAACTAGGTATGCACGCTAATGTTAAGCCTGCATGTTAAGTCCGTTTAGTCCAGTAGTAGTTTTGGAATGGGGTCCGACTAAAATTAAGCAGCTGACTCATTTTAACTCGTTTAGTCCGTTTAGTCCGATTTGTTATTCCTAAACCTCGGACTAAAATAAGTCCACTCCGTTTAATTCGCTAAAGGAATAGGCCCTTAGTGTTTTCACTTAGGCCCGTATTCACATACTAAGTGTTATTCACAAACTAGCGCTAAGTGTTTGCTAAGTGTTAGCGCTTATTCCGTACTGACTGTTATTTACAAAATAAACGCTTAAAAGTTAGTGTTACACTTGACTTAGCGCTTAGCAAATTTTAAGTGGTTAATTTTGGCTTTGGCTTAGAGTGCCCTCCATGCTTGATGTGGCGATGTGCATCCGGAATTCGTGATTTATTGGCATTTCCATACTGGTATTTATAAATCCGATTATAGATTTAATTACATTACTATTTTTTTAATAATAATGTATAATTTTCTCGAACTGAAAATTTGTAAAAATTGTTTTTAGCTGATGGAATCCTGGAAAATGCAAAATCAACGCTACATGTTCAAGGGGGCATATCGTAAAAATATAAATTTTCAAATATGAGTTCTTGAAAAAAAATTTACTTCAATTAAGGGGGCGCTCCGGGAATCTGGGTATTGTGCCATAACTTTTTTCAGCTAACGAATTCGGTCCTGTGTCAAGAAGCAAAGTTACTCAGAATGATGTGGGCTTTCATTTGATATCAATATCAAGACATTTGAAAGATTGCCAAGTTTTACAGTTTTTACTGGCAAACTGCCAAATGGGTGAACATTGATCAAAAATTTATTAAAAATTCATCAATTCACATCATTAGACACAAAATAGCAGTCGAAAAATGTTTGAAACGGCAAGACTGATTTTTACGTCCATTTTTGCCCGCAAACCGGCTTTTACCAAAAACTGTGTTCGATTTGGTGCATTTTTAACATTATCTAAAAAACTGTGCAACTTTGCTTAGCTACCTAAACTGTTTTTACTAGGGTCTTAGATCCCAAAATTCTGCAAAGTTTCAGCGCAATTGAGCAACGCTACGCTAAGTTGCTGGCTCAAAAAAAATTATACTGAGCAGTGCTCACGGTAATTTTCGGCATTCGATATCTTTTTGTTGCTTCAACCGATTTGGCTAAAATTTGGCATAAAAATAGCCTGTCATTGTGCGCAGTTTAACATTATTTTATTTTTTGTAAATAATGCTCTAGACCATGATACCACTGCTTTTAGTGATGAGAGACCGACCTCGAAATTACAAAAATTGCAATTTTAACAAATTCGCACTAAACATTCAAAAACAAAAATAATGTTCAACTAGAGGAGCACAAGGAAGACAAACATGCTATTAGTTATCGCTTGCCGTATATTCACTCACGCGTGGTGCACTGGAAGTCACGTGACATTATCACGTGATTTAAATTTTTTACACAATGGTTATTTCATACCACACTAATTACTTTGTTAGGCGGCGCCGGCAAGTTAGGCGTTAGTGTTTGCTAAGCGCTGAACTAAACACTAAGTATGTGAATAACACTTAGCGCTTATAAGCGCTAACACTAAGTGTAAACACTAAGTTTAAGCGTTAGTGTTAGTACGTGAATACGGGCCTTAGTGTTAGCGCTTATAAGCGCTAAGTGTTATACACAAACTTAAACTTCTAACATGCTAAACATACGTAAGCGCTTAGCGCAAATGCTAAATGCTTAGCGCTAGTATGTGAATAACACTTACTATGTGAATACGGGCCTTTATGTTGCTGTGGTGCGCTAGTTTTTTGTTCACATTCTTTTTACTGCAATTGTAGATTTTTTTAAGTGAGCTTGGGTTTTAATTTAAAATAGTACATAAATAAATAATAATTTTTTAGTGTTTCATTATTGCTAGGTAAAAGCAATGTTGAAACTGTTAGTTAAAAGTAATGTTAAGTAGTTTTAATTTTAAGGTGATACATATGGCTGCATTGCTAGCTGAAGCAGCTAATCCACTTAATAGTTTAAACGTAAACGATAAACGATAACGATAGTTAATTGAAAAACATAGATTTCCGCGTGTCGTTATTCTTAATATTATTGACTTGTTTTGTCATGACGTCGAGCCTTAAGGTGGTACTAACGAATGTGCAGTGTTTTTCAACAGGCTAGTACTCAATGATTAATTAACTTTAGAACACATTCTTTATATTGTTAGAAAGCGCTATTTTTCTTCTATATTAATGTGAAGTTTTATTTTACAACTGTGAAGATGATTTGTATGGCACGTGTTAAAAGTGAACCAATTTGTCTTTTTTGAGCACTTCCAAATCTGGCCACTTTTTGACGAGTTTAAACAACAAAGACATGCAAAAATGGCATAAATATTTAAAAATAAATTATCTAGACCCAAAATGCACGATTTTATGATTCGTCAATTATTAAACGAAATATGAGCTTTCAAAGTCAAAAGTGTCTATTCACACTCAAATTTCGGGTTCTATATCTGCGCAAAAAAATAAGCAATATAAAAAATTTTCATTTTGGGTCTAGAAAATTTGCAAAAGTTTATTCGTATTCATTTTTGTGTTTATGCACTGCGCGTGCGCTTTGAAAAGTGGCCAGAACTGTTAATGTTCCATTATCCTGTTGTGTAGTTTGGCTTGTTGGCGTGGCTTGCTCCTAAAACTTTTTCAGATGATCCTGCTAACTTCATTTGCATTTTGTGTATATGAATCTATTTTTTTACAAACTTTATTTTCAAAAAATACAGTTTGAATCAACTAAATTTTTTCAAAAATTTAAAAACCACTGCACATTCGTTAGTACCACCTTAAGCGAATCTTAGTTTGGCGTATTTCACGTGCACTCACCAAACCACAGCGAGTTCGTTCTTTCATTTCCTTCCCGACAGACCCCGGTGAAATTTTCAGTATTAAGCAAAACTTTTACACACGAGCGCCTCTTCTTAATGTGGTTGGCTGTGTGCACGGCACACACGTGGCCATCAAGGATGTCTGTGAAGCTGGCAGACCCACTTCCGTCACAAATTACGGCTGATACGTCGAAAAATGCAGCTGATTTTGTGACAATTTCTGACGCAAAGATCAAATTTTGTGACGCTTCCTATCTCGAGAAACTTGATGTTGAAAAGTGGGTCTGCCATCTTCACAGATTAACATTATGGCAGGCCCACCGTAACGTTTCAATTAAATTACTACTGTTTTATAACACTCAGAATTTGTGACGCTAGAAAACATAACTGGCAGAGTTTGTGACGCTTCCTGGTTCAAAAAGAATTTTTTGGAAAGCAAACTGAAGTGTGAATACAAATTATGTAAATTGACTGGCTTCGTTGCGCATATGTAATTTTTCCATTTCATTCAGAAATTGTTGAATTCGGTCGCTGTATCGACCCTGTGCGCAACATGCTTTTTTTACATGTTTTAATGCTAAATTATATATTGCGCAGTAAGTGACGAATCTTTACACAGGAAAACCATTTGTTCAAAACTAGTCCAAAACTAGTTCAAAACGCTGACAATTTTGGACTAGTTTTGAACACACCATTTGTTCAAAACCAGTTCAAAAAGTTTTTGAACTCGTTTTGAACAAATTTGGCAGCCAGCGCGCTGGTTTTGAACTGGTTTTGGACGTTCAAATTTCGTCCAAAACTAGTTCAAAATTGTTTTAAACGCGTTTTGGACTAATTTTAGATATTTTGAATGTATCCGTGCTGTGTATATATGTGCTGATTCTCTGCGGAGTCTCTATGTGCTCACTCTCTGTGTTATTACGGAGTATTTCTATTATTTCTATTTATTTCTATCTAGTATTTCTATCTATTTCTATTTTATTTGTGTGTTATTTGTATACATACTGTTATATATACACTACGGTATTGTTAGTTTTTTGTGTGTATTTGCAATTTTGGTCAAATCATTAGGTTTAGTTTTTGCGTATATATGCTGCAGTTTGTATTTTTTAGTTCGCAAATTTTAATAATAGCGAGTTCGCGCAAATTTTCGCGAATCTTTTCCAGTTGATAAAACCAGCCATTTATTTTAAGAGCTATGTATTAGTATGATATTCCAAAGCGTAATTTGCGCATATTCCAAAGCGTAATTTGCGCATTTGGCGACAGCACCAAATATATATAAGCCCTACCAGCGTTGGCGCAATTTGGGTTA
>JASANF010018539.1:0-30647 GCA_030248245.1 Trissonchulus sp. WLG1_4 | reverse complement strand
GAATTTAAGGCTCCTCCCCACCCAATTCGCCAGCAAGCAGGTCGGGGGATTGCGGGGGATTATTTGGAGGATTTTACACGTTAAAGATAGCGGCTCCTCCCCACCCGGCTCCTCCCCACCCAAAGAGTCCTCAGATCAGTACGCTATACTACTGACAGCTATGCATTGTCTCAGTAGCTCCATGGTAGTTCGCTGGTCTGCAGATCTAGAGATGGTTGGTTCGCAGCTTCCCTGGGTCATTCATTCTAATGCTAATGCTGCCTAGTGAAGAATCCCCCACTGTTTCTTGACAGTTAGCAACCATGTAACCGTTTAGTAGGTATACAACTGTGAACTGTTTGGTAACTTTGTAACCGTTTAGTAACCGTGTGACCGTTTATATGGTTACTTAGTATCCGTGTATCCGGAAAATCTACCCCGGTGCAAATTTAAAATATTAAAAAAATAAATAAAAATACATAAAAATACTTAAATTTATCGCCAAAATCGCCAGTTTTCAAAAAAATAAGTTCAAAACAGTCAAATTATATGGTTGGTGTGAAGTTTCCCCCCGGAAAATCTACCCCGGTGCAAATTTTCCGGGGGGAAAATTTACACCGGGGTAATTTTTCCGGGGGGAAAATTTACACCGGGGGAAAATTTACACCGTGACACCGCATAATAAGTTTTTAGAGACCCAAAATCTTAAAGTTTGAGTCAAAAATTGCGTTAACGAATACATGTATGAAATTTCTTTACGGTAACAGTAAACGTTTTGCCACCGCGGTTCCCGTAAGTTTTGCTAATACGGCGGTAACTCCTCCAGCTACATAATAAAGGGTTGTTTTGGCCCAATTCCTAAAATGGATTCAACGGATTCGAATAAAATTTGTTTGCTTAATAACTTATCTCGATGTTGAGGTAGACTTCGAATTTTGTGCACAAGCAGGAGTTGCTACAGATAATTGCTATAGCAAATTTCGTACAAATTCATGGATGTTGTCATGAGTTATTGGCAAAACAAATTCTAATCTAATCCATTTTAGGAATTGGCCCTTTGTCCGTTTACGCCTTAAGCCCGGTTCAGACTTTTTCCGAAATCCGAAGTCTGAAGTCCGAAATCCGAAGTTCTAAGTCTGAAGTCTGATGTTGTAAGTGTGAACACATGTTCATACTTTTGTCCGAAGTCCGATGTCTGAAGTCCGAAGTCAGTTTCCGAAATTCGAAGTCCAAAGTCTGATGTTGAAGTATGAACAGCTGTTCATACTTCAGTCCGAAATCTGAAATCCGAAGTAGGGTTGTGGAAACTGCATCAAATCAAAACTAGTTTTGATGCGGTTTTGATTTTTGATGCAGCACATCAAATGAAATCAATTGCTTTTGAAAATGTGGTGCATCAAATCAAAACTAATTTTCCGGCCTTCGCATCAAATCAAATCAAATCAGTTGGATTTTTCCCTGCTGAACATCAAATCAAATCAAAACTGTCCAAAATTGTTAGTTGTGATGCAGTTCTGATGTAGCGGGAGCTCCGTATTTTAACCCTTTGACTCGCATTGGGAACCTCAGGTAGCACACATGGTGGATGCCGTAAAAGAGGCTATAAATCTTGGCTAGCTTATTCTAGTCAACTGATCTTCGACTTGTTTTTTCAGAAATCGCAGATCTTTGCATTTATGGGCCCAATTTTAGTCCTGCTGCCACACAACAAAACCTATGCTTGATTAGGCACTGTGAAAATTTGACTTTTTTTCATCGCAAAAGTAGTATTTTCTTTCCAGCCTCATTATGATATTTGATCGCAACTCTGGCAGTCTGCTTTTTGTGCATCAGATAGAGCGGAAATTGTAGTTTATTTTTAGCTGTCAACTATGATAGGCGCACGGTTGCTGTGTTAATACTCTAGGGTGAGGTACATATTATGCCTGAGCGATGGCGCAAAATTTGCACAAACTTTCATCTTTGAGCGCTTATAACACAAAAACGGTGCGTCCTAGACCCTTAGTCGACTGATTATGTTTTGTTCACCATTGAATTGTCTATCGAATGGTGGTTTCGCCAGCTCTCTACGACGCACGTAGCTCGAGCAATGGCCATAAAACTGGAAGGTAAAGTTTGGCTGCCTAGATAGAGAACCTCTGGTCGTCAAAGGGTTGAAAATACGGACCCAGAAATAAATAAAATCGCACTAAAGTTTGCAAGGTTCATTGATCCACCCACCACTAACCACTAATCGTAGTCAAGTTAGCACCAGTCTGAATGTCAGCTTTTATGGTGTCAGGGTTCTGCTGGACCGGCAGAAACTTTAGAAAAACAAATTCATCCAAATCCAGAGTGTCATTTCGGCCTAACTTAGACTGTCACGGTTTCATGCCGGCCTAATTTAGTCAATCGGTGGAATGTGACCGGCCGACCGGTGTTTTCAACCGGCCGGCCGGCGACTGTATCTAGAGCATTTCGGCCGGTCACACAATAAGTAGCTCTTATCACCACCAGTGCCCTGCTGTGCTATAATGATCTGATTGCGAATTCAAAAATTCATTATTTTTGGTATAACACGGTAAATTTATTATCGCATCAGAACTGCATCAAAATGAATCAAAACTAAAACCTACAATTTTTGTTACATCAAATCAATTGAAAATTTAGATTCTTACATCAAATCAAATCAAATCAATTGCTTTTTCCGGAAGACTGCATCAAATCAAAACTAATTTTACAACCCCCACATCAAATCAAATCAAATCAATTGAAGAATGCCACATCAAAACAACCCTAATCCGAAGTCAGACGTCAGTTACCGAAGTCCGAAGTCTGAAGTCTGTTGTCGAAGTATGAACAGCTGTTCATACTTCAGTCCGAAATCCGAAATCTGAAGTCAGAAGTCAGTTTCAGAAGTCCGAAGTCTAAAGTGCGAATTCCGGAACTCGAACACGGACAGGCACGTCTTGTTTGTTTTGTTCCTGTTTTGTTAATTTACTACCGATCCCGAACTTCTGCAAAGTTTTATGAAAGACTTGGGCTTATGTATACCGCCGACGTAAAAAACTTCATTGTCGCAGTTCATCCAGTTAATACTAGATGTGTAAAACTTGGCCAGTGTCACGCACTGATCAAGGATTTGCTGAAATATCCTGATCAATTTTTTCAATGTTTCCGAATGAGTACTGAAAATTTTTTTCTCTGCGAGCAAGTTGGCCCTTATTTGGAACACAAGCCCACATGTGTAGTGTCCTACTTGGTCAACGGAGGTTTTCAAAATTTGGCCACTCAAATTTCAAGTTTTGTTTCGAAAAATTGTGATCAGTTCTGTAAATGTGGGATGATGAGAAGGAAGTTCGTTGTCCAAGACGGCCATTTAATTCAAGGCAAAAATGAAAGAGTATAAACTTGAAAAAATTAACTAGAGGATTTGAATTTGTCAACATTTCTACAACGAAATTTTGCAATTACAAAGCTAACAACGAAAATTTGTAAGTTTGTAACAAAATTAACAGTGTAGGACACTTGGACTGTGACGGGCGGTACGGCTGAAAATCTTGCTCTGACTCACAGAGTAATTGTTGGCAATTCAATGACGCAAATGTACCGTACATACAACGACAAATTTTGTGTGCATTAAGACAAATCAGCCAATTATATCCAAGCGAGGAATGTGCAAATGCAATGGGACTGAAATTTGATTGGCTACAGACTTCGGACTTCGGAAAATGTTAAACCAAATTTAACTTTCATTTCGGACTCATCGGACCTCACTTCAGACTTCTGACTTCGGATTTCGGATCAAGTAAAAACTGCATCGACTTCGGTCCTCGGACTTCTGACTTCGGAAACTGACAACTGACTTCGGACTCAGGAAAAAGTGTGAACTGCTAAAATTATCAGACTTCGGAAAATGACATTGGACTTCGGACAGCAACTTCGGACTTCTGACTTCAGACTTCGGAAAAAGTGAGAACTGATACAACTTCGGACTTCGGACTTCAGACTTCGGAATCGGACTTCAGACTTTGGACTTCGGACTTCGGAACGAAGCATGAACAGGAAATCCCTTCGGTTTCAGGCTTCGGACAACTTCGGACTTCGGACTTCAGACTTCGGACGAAGTGTGAACCGGGCTTTACGGTAACGACTGTCGACTGACGATGTGACAATTACATAGGCGGCTGGGCGCACAAATAGCCTTGCTGCCACAGTGTCTCACCTCTTCGCGGTGGAGAGCAGGAACGTCTGGAACGGCTAAGAAGACACCAGGCCCCAACCGGAGGCGTTATGGATGAAGGCAGCCAGATTCACATGGTGGCCTTCCCTGGCGGTATCAGAGCGGGCTACGGCGGCCTCCGCAGCCATCTCTTTAAATAACTGATGGGCAATAACCGCAAGGGGGAACGTTTGCAACTCCGTCCTGTGACGAACCTAGTGTCGAATGTGGATCTATCTCCAATCGGACATCCACCCAAATCGGGCCCAGCCCGCGAAGGGACAGGCGAGGGTGAGAGGAGACGGCCAAGAGATAAGACAGCTTTCAGGAAAGAAAAATGAAGAGATCGGAAGAAAGCAATGAAGCAGTTGACGCTGCACTCGGCAACCTAGAGCGAGGCGAACACTCACTCCCGATCGACTCACCGACCGCGCCTGAGAGCTACGCGATCTCTCAGACGTGCTACTGGACTTCGATGAAGAGTCAGATTCACGCCGCCTTCGTTTTGCGGCAGACCGCATTACAAAAAACACCAGTTGTAATAATTTATCAGGTGCCCAACTTGACCACTACAGCGGAAAAAAAAGTAATTAGTGATACGCAGATGCCAGTTATATACGATGCAATGACTCATCATATGCAAATTAGTTCAATACCGCTACGTACAGGAAGTATCCTATGTGTAGGACTCGAAAACGAATGTTACAGTGAAACAAAGGGCGGCAGTAAAGAAAACCAAGTGGTTGAACAACCTCCCGACAAATTGTAATCAGACGGTTATCAAGTGGAATCTACAAAGGGCCTCATTGACCAATCGGGCCAGACTTCAAGAAGTGCTGCTGTTCTGTGCGTTGGGACATATTTCTTGTTAGTGTTTGTGACCGGCCGGAATTTTCGGCCGGCCGACCTGATTGTCGCCGGCCGGCTCCGGTCGGCCGGCCGTAAAAGCCGGCCGGCCGGCTAAAATCAGCGGGCCGGCCGGATGATCAAAAACACCGGCCGGCCAGCCAGATTCAACCGACTGACAAAAGTAGGCCGGCATAACAATCCGGGAGGCTAAGTTTATGCCAAAATGACACTCTGAACTTGGATTAATTGGTTTTATCCAAAAATTCGGTCGCTCCGGCCGGCCGGCCGGCCGAACTTCTCCGCCAGCCCGGCCGCCGGTCGGCCGGCGGCTTTCGCGACCGGTCACAAACACTATTTCTCTTGACAGAAGTCCAGGTATTACATGGATTGGCGAAAATCAACATCAGTGGGCGATTATCCACTTCACTCACTCCGCTGTGGCCCTTCATGGCAGGACTTTGGAAAAATGGATGAAATCATGGTCGAAAAAACAACTGTGGGAAAGAACGACAGCGGTGAAAATTGTAATATCCGGATAATAGCTATTTACCAACCGTTGTGGGGCCACGAAGAGGAGGCAATGGACAAATGTCGGACAGAATTGGAAGGACAACTGGCTCTTGGAAACAGACAGAAAGGCACTGGACATGTCATAGGCATAAACATAGGCTCCCAAACTTTTGGTCGTGGTGGATCCGTCCCAGTACCCATGAGTGAGGTTCCGTGGTGGGTGATATTCAGGCTTCTCTGATGTTACCAGGCTGGAGAGGGGGGAACAAAGGTTGGTCATGGTTCGTTCTGAACTGAAGCTCGTGCCTCCAGCACACTAGAACCGCAACTCAACTCGGAATGGTTAGAGCCAGCATAGCACATGGGTCTCCCCGGTTGTTGGTTCAGGGTTTCGGCAGTAGGCCGGGCCTAAGGAGGCTCATCCCAGGGTGTGGGCGGTCCCACAGGCAATTGATGAGCAGCAGGGCGTTGAGCCGGATCTGCTTCAGCTGTTGGAGCAAGTTTGGGTAGCGACTATACCCAGAGTTCTTGCCCTGATGAATTGGCCTGGTCTTCTGATGCAGTTCTGGGTAGCGAAAATACTCCGGTGGACTACGGATGGAGAGGATCCGGATTGGTCCATGGAGCCGTTCTGGGTAGAGAAGAAACCCCAATTGCCTGCAGAGGCGTTGTCATGCAAGTCGCACTATCTGTAGTGGGTAACGAATATACCCCACTGTTTAGCAACTGCTTTTCTGTATTAGCAGCATTGGGTAGCGAATAAACCCCAATGGTCCGCGGTGGCAGATCCGTCTCAATAGGTGTAGCGCAACCGGGTAGCGAAAATACCCTGATGGTCCGCGAAGGCAAATCGACTTTGATGGTCGGTGCGGTTTCGGGTAGCGAATAAACCCCGATTATCCGCGGTACTGATAATTCATCTCCGTATGAACCCAAGTCACTCGGGCTCAATGAACAGGGGAAGGAGTCCCCGATTGAGCTCATGGGCCGGTCTGATGTCTTTCCGGATGAGGACCAGGAACCGGTGGTAGTCTGTTTCGTGTCTTCAGTGATGGTGGACGGCAGTCTTCGGTGGTCCCAGGCGGCGCTGTCCGAGTCCGATGATGAGGTGGCCGCGTTCAGGGTATCTCGTCTCGCATTGGTGTCTCGTGACCCCAGGAGGAATCCCCGGAATCAGCTGGGTCTTCACCATGCTTCGTCTGTTGGGCTGCTTCTCCATGGACCACAGGTAGGTTCTTCTCCACTGGTTCTTCTGATGGTCGACGTGGGGTACTATAGTTAGTGGTATCACCACAGGGTCCCCTTCCAGACTTTTTGAACCCCGAATGGCATGAGGGGTTTCAGGTATATAACCCTCAGCCAATTTTTGCCGTCCCCTGCTTCCTGCCCGGAAGCCGATTTTTGAGGGGTTCTCACCTCTATATTGGTGGTCAAGAGGGTGAAGCCCCCGACTGTAGAAAATGGGTCCCCTGGGTATGCACCCAAATTTGGTGGAGTGCGCGTACATACGCACCATATTCCCTAATTTTCCTCTGCCTCTCTGGGCTACTCCCAGGGGGAGGCTCCTCCGCAGTCTTCTTTTGGGCAACCGTCACTGGGCGGCGGTCGTCTTCTTCCACTAGGTCAACACTGGATGGAGGGTCCACCACAGGAGGGGCAGTAATTTCTTCGGGGGGCAGCAGAGCAGCATCATGCGTCAGACGACGGTCCGGGTAGGGGGTCGGGTATCGCCGTCGGTTGGGGGTTCGGCAGCATCCTGTCGACGAAAATCGGACACGGGGGAACCGGTGAACAACCGCCGCTTAACCGGTCTGTGCTGGCGGGTCTGTGAGAGGGAGTCCAAAACCTCCGCCGTTCTGGATGGGGGTCGGGTGTCAGGACGCGTCGCGAGAGAGGGGGGCTCCTCCACCCTGTGTGTCGTGGTTCCTGTAGGTGCGTCATTTCACACAATACCAGCACGCGACACAGCGTCAGAGGAGGCCTGGGACAACTGCAATACCAAGCGGGGGGTAGCACTCGGATAAGGAAGGCTAAGCAGGTAAGCAGCCGTAGCGCGAACGGCGTAGGCGCAGCGGGAAAATACGGCATAGATCGGGGTCAAAATCGCGTAAAATAGGGGAGGGCCGTATCGCGAATAGGGACTGGAGTAGGGCCCGTAACCACCGCCGAAATTCGGCGAAAAATAGCAGGACCAGACCCGTAAACACCCACCACGGGATGAGGCTCACGACGGCATACAATAGGGCTTGAGGCCACGGCGAAATGGCCTGCTCGGGGGTTACGGTAGGCATGGCGGGGTCCATTGGGGGCACCAAAAGTATTGGACAATAGGAGGGCAAAATTTGGGACAATAATATTTTGAAAACTGGCCTCGCACAGAATTACTACAATAACAGTACAATATTATAGTTAGAAAAGTGAGTGAGAGCGATGGAGAAAAATAATAGATGACCAAAAAGGGACACAAAAGAGGGGGTGAAGGGGGGAGCACAAAAAATAGATATTATAGGTGCACACAATAATTATAACACAAAAATAACGCGCCGATATCACACAAAAAATATGTATATATCCCACAATATTACATGAAATATCACACTACAAGGCGCTACCCCAAAAAATTATAAAAGAAAAATCTAAGCGCCACAAATACAAGAAAAATATATCACAATTATAAATTACAATGTACAATGCAAAACCACATATGAGGCTGAGTTATGGGGCTACCCCTTATCCTGGCAGCCTCGCCACAAGGCAGCACATGCGGCTCCAACGAATGGCCCAAGCGGGAACAGATGGTACCAGCTGTCAGGCGAGACTTCCCGCTCCTCTAGCCTAACCCAACCGCCAGCAGGGCTTCCAGGTATGATGAACGAGGTCTTCTGTACGGGTCGGGGTTGCCGGACAACGACGGGAAATGGGGCTTACCTAGTCTACGGGGCAAGGCGCAGTAGGCGCAGATAATACACAAAATGCAGAAGTGGGCACCCGATATGCAGGGCAGAAGTTGCAGAATAGTTCCTGGCATAGAAATGGAATAGAGTCGGAGCACACGGAACGCAGGGGTGGCAGGGTAGCCTAGGCCGATACTGCCCAGCAGGGACACGAACAAGACCAAATCCAAATTTAAGGGGGTAGTGTCGCGAAAGCAGTTTTGCTCATAGGCTGTGAAATTAGAACTTTTTGTTTTGAAGTAGTACATGCAATGAGAAGCTAGTCCAACGCTGTATGGTATCAAATAATTACTGCCAGACATCACACTATCAATATTGACAAATATCTTGGACCAATCGTCATTAGTAAGCCAGACATCACACAATAGAGACATAAAAATTCGAAAAATCAAGCCAGATATCAGATTGGCCAGCTTGTGAAGTACACATCATTTGTGGACGCACAATTTTTTGCGACAAAAGAAAATTGAACGTTCGTTTTTCTTCTGATTTGAAAATAAGCGTCTAGATTTTCCAAAATTTATCATTATTGCTGTTACTATTTTACAGTTTAAGTACACCTTCACGGTTAAAATTAGTATTACTCCACATCCGCTACAGTAATCTGCACAAAATTTACAAACAACTACAACACAAAAATGCACAAAAAACTACAACATATGTGCTATTAGTCTGTGCAAAAAAACTAAACAGAAAAATTGATAAATGTGACTAAAAAATGGAATGTGAACTTTGAGACATTATTGCAAACTATATGCTGCACCAATTTTGCTGAAACTTGGCAAAATAATTTGCCTTTTGGTAGATTTTTAAAATATAGAAAGAACAATTTCTAACATTTTACTGAACAAGTTTTACAGTCGCGCAAAATCGACTGCTTTCGCGACACTACCCCCTTAAGTAATTTCATGAAAGAAACACATTAAACAGTTAGGGGCCATTCCGGCAGAAATACAGTAATAAAAATAGAAGACAGATAATAATAAATACAGATATGCGCCACCGCGATAGGCCACAGAACAATCCAGACTGACGATAATAATACAGGCTACTTTCTACAGTACACCAAGCCAAGCGTACACCAAGAGAGCGAGTACGTATATAACTTTAAATTACGATGAGCGCAAATTCATACTATTAAAATATTGAAAGGTAGGTAAGTAAAGTGATATAAGGGAGGAAAGGGGGTCTTCATAGTGAAGCCTTACAATATTATGTGGCTTTTGTGATATGACTGACGGGTGGGGTATGCACAGAGTATTATCGCATATCCCTGTTAGGTGGCTTCGAGTGCGCTTATAAGGGGGTATTTGCGTTTTTAGGTGTTGTAGTTGTTTTTGTTTTTTTTGGACACTTTTGTCTAAATCCTGTGAGTGACTGCGCATGTGTTGAAGCTAGGCCAGGGTTTTAGGACTGAAATTTTGTTTTGGGCTTAGGCTTAGTTTGCTTAGGCAACTGGCTTTTCCTCCCGATCTAACAAGCTCTGAAGCATCCAGTGGCGTATCCAGGATTTCGCAAAAGGGGGAGGGGTTGCGGAGCAGTGGCGTATTTAGGGGGGGGGCTGGGTGGGCTGCAGCCCCCCCCTTAGCGATTTGAGCCCCCCCCTTAGAGGGTCGCAGCCCCCCCCTTTCCGAAACTTCAAAAGCTGACAAAAGTGTTTCTGATACCTCCACAATTGACAAATTCTACCTTCAAAATTTAAAAAATCTCCAAGTTTTTTCCATTCTGTTGATGTTTTTTCGGCTTAGATACCTTTTTCTTTGTGCATGCCTATATATATGCCAGGTCTATTATCATATTCTGTGCTAATTGATTAATGTCTCACATGTTTGTATAGTTAGATATAGTTAGGGTAAAAAATACAAAATTAAATAAATACAAAGTATACTATTTTTTGCTTTGCTGCATACATGTTTGTATTTTTCTGTTTGTATTTTTTTGCATACATGATATTTTTTACGATTTTTTCACTTTTTGTTAATTTTAATTTTTGAAGCATTATTACACCAATCTGCAGTGGCGTAGCCACAAAAAATTTCGGGGACGGGGGATGAGTTTTCTTTGTTTTAAAACGTTAAAAATGCATTTAAGGGGGTAATTGCGTTTTTAGGTGTTTTTTTAAACTACCATAACTGCACTTAACCTCAACAAAAACTAGCGGTCTTTTTTTACATTTTTTTACACCTTCTAGCTTTAAAAAACTATATTTAAAAGCAGATTATCTTTTGCAATCTTACTGCTGCTATCATTTGAATACACCCCATCAGCGGTTTTTTTGACTAATTTTTGCGCCACAGTTATGAAACTCAAGATCAGCCAACAACTACTAAACTTTTTGCAGTTATGCACTGACATAATATCCCCACCCGTTTTTTTGGTATAGTTGATAAGTCGTTTCTACGTTGAGAAAATGACATTTTCGTGCGAAAATCGCGTAATTTGACTTTTCTCTAAAATTTTCAAAAGCCCATAACACCGACTCTACAAACTATTTTTAGAAAAGGAAAAAAACGGGTGGGGATATTTTCCTAAAGATAATGTGGTTAAAGTTTCGAAGCCGTAGTCCGTCTTTAGCTTGAGTTCTGTGGGCGCAAAAATTACACTGAATTGTCAAAAACCACGAAAACGACATTACCCCCTTAATTGCTATTTTAACGCTAAAAACGACACATATTAGCAATTTTCGGCCAATTTATAGTTTCTGTATAATAAAATTAGCCACAGTCGACCATTTGGAACTTTGAATAATGATCTGCTAACGGCAAGTGTATCCGCGTCTCGTGTGTCAATTTTCAACCCTAAAATTGCAACACACGTCAGAAACGGTCGTTCTTGACGACGGATCAGAAAAAGCCACCTGGCAAAAGCATATTGCAACGATAAATCATCGCAAAACCCCAATTTTTGAACGCAGCCATAAAATAGACTACGCTGGCCCATAGCACAAAAAGATTCACTCCAACTCTTATGTACGCAGCTGTACACAACGGGCTTTTACGCCAAATGGACGTGACTTTTGTTCCCCGCTCGACTATATATAACGTAGGTCATAGGCCCTTGGGCCTATTTTTGATCCATGTGCTTAAATATTAATTTTTAATATTTTAAAATTATATTTTTTTGTTTATTTTATGTCAAAAGTGCAGTTGTCAGTGCAATGTAGATCCTCAAAAAAGCTAAAACTTCTAGGGGCTGCCGCCCCCAGACCCCCGCATTGCTAAATGCTTGCTGTAGATCCACTACATTTTTTATTTCATGTAAAAAGTGTAGCTTTCAGTGCAATGTCGATGGTTAAAACCTCAAAAAAGCTAAAACTTCTGGGGGCTACCGCCCCCAGACCCCCGCATTGCTAAATGCTAGCTGTAGATCCACTACATTTCTTTATTTCATGTAAAAAGTGCAATTTTCAATGCAATTTCGATGGTTAAAATCTTAAAAAAGCTTCAACTTCAAGCTTCCCAGACCCCCGCAAAGTTAAGTGCTTGCTGCAGATTCACTATAGTAGTTTATTGATGGTTACAATAACAAACTCAAAAAAGGTCCGAGGGTTGCCGTCCCCACCAGACCCCTTTTGATCGGCGGTGGCTCACAGTTGCTCCGCACCCCCCCCCCCCCGTCGCAGCCCCCCCCTTTGCGAAATCCTGGCTACGCCACTGTTGCGGAGCTGTGGCGTTTTTTGGGGGGGGGGGGCTGGGTGGGCTGCAGCCCCCCCCTTAGCGATTTGAGCCCCCCCCCTTAGAGGGTCGCAGCCCCCCCCTTTCCGAAACAAAAGCTGACAAGTGTTTCTGATAGTATCAGACTGATACCTCAACAATTGACAAATTCTACCTTCAAAATTAAAAAAATCTCTAAGTTTTTTCCATTCTGTTGATGTTTTTTCGGCTCAGATACCTTTTTTCTTTGTGCATGCCTATATATATGCCAGGTCTATTATCATATTCTGTGCTAATTGATTAATGTCTCACATGTTTGTATAGTTAGATAGGGTAAAAAATACAAAATTAAATACAAAGTATACTATTTTTTGCTTTGCTGCATACATGTTTGTATTTTTTTGTTTGTATTTTTTTGCATACATGATATTTTTTACGATTTTTTCACTTTTTGTTAATTTTAATTTTTGAAGCATTATTACACCAATCTGCAGTGGCGTAGCCACAAAAAATTTCGGGGAGGGGGGATGAGGTTTCTTTGTTTTAAAACGTTAAAAATGCATTTAATTGCTATTTTAACGCTAAAAACGACACATATTAGCAATTTTCGGCCAATTTATAATTTCTGTATAATAAAATTAGCCACAGTCGACCATTTGGAACTTTGAATAATGATCTGCTAACGGCAAGTGTATCCGCGTCTCGTGTGTCAATTTTCAACCCTAAAATTGCAACACACATCAGAAACGGTCGTTCTTGACGACGGATCAGAAAAAGCCACCTGGCAAAAGCATATTGCAACGATAAATCATCGCAAAACCCCAATTTTTGAACGCAGCCATAAAATAGCCTACGCTGGCCCATAGTACAAAAAGATTCACTCCAACTCTTATGTACGCAGCTGTACACAACGGGATTTTACGCCAAATGGACGTGACTTTTGTTCCCCGCCCGACTATATATAACGTAGGTCATAGGCCCTTGGGCCTATTTTTTGATCCATGAGCTTAAATAATAATGTTTAATATTTTAAAATTATATATTTTTGTTTATTTTATGTCAAAAATGCAGTTGTCAGTGCAATGTAGATGGTTAAAACCTCAAAAAAGCTAAAATTTCAAAAAGTGTAGTTTTCATTGCAATGTCGATGGTTAAAACCTCAAAAAAGCTGAAACTTCTGGGGGCTGCCGCCCCCAGACCAGTGGCGTAGCCAGGGGGGGGCCCGGGGGGCCAAAGCCCCCCCCTCAGCGGTTTTGGCCCCCCCCTCAGCGATTTGGGCCCCCCCCCTCGGATAAAAAATTTGGGTCGCGTAGCACCCCCCCCCCCCGTAGACAAACTTCGAAAATTTTTCGGGCAAAAAGGCAATTTGGCCCCTCTCTCAACTCGATCCTGGCTACGCTACTGCCCCAGACCCCCGCATTGCTAAATGCTAGCTGTAGATCCACTACATTTCTTTATTTCATGTAAAAAGTGCAATTTTCAATGCAATTTCGATGGTTGAAATCTCAAAAAAGCTTCAACTTCTGGGGGCTGCCGCCCCCAGACCCCTGCAAAGTTAAGTGCTTGCTGCAGATTCACTATTGTAGTTCCGAGGGTTGCCGTCCCCGGCAGACCGCAGACCCCCTTTGATCGGCGGTGGCTCACAGTTGCTCCGCACCCCCCCCCCGGTCGCAGCCCCCCCCCCTTTGCAAAATCCTGGATACGCCACTGTTGCGGAGCACCCCCCACCCCCCCTAAATACGCCACTGAGCATGACACAGGAAACCAGGGGGTTAAATGCAGTTGGGGGGGGGGGCATGACACAGGAAACCAGGGGGGGTTAAATGCAGTTGGGGGGGGGGGAAATAGTGGACCTATTTTTTGAGTAGAGCATCTCGGGGGAAGCATTTTTGCTTCAGGAACCCCTATTTCGTTTTTTGGATTTTCTGAGATATGACCCCCCGAAATCTGAACCCTCAGTGAGGGACGTTATACAATTTTTTTCCGAAGCCCTTGATTTTTGCGTTTTCTAATCGTGTCTAAATGGTGTCAGATTATTGTTTACAATTTTTTAGAAGCAAAACAAAGGCTCTTTGAACAGATTCCAGCCGAAAAATTGGCCGAATTCGCCAGAAACGTCCAATTTTTGACCAAATTCAAACTTGGCCTTAATTTAGGCTTAGGCTTAGGCTTAGGGCTTAGGCTTAGTATTGGGCTTAGGCTTTGGCTTAGTATCAGGCTTAGGCTTAGGCTTAGGTTCAGGCTTAGGCTTAGACTCAGGCTTAGGCAATAAAAAATCGAAATTTTCAGAAAAAATCCTGCCAGCTTAGCCTAGAGAATCCTGCCAACTAAGCCTAGACGATGCCTTAAAACATCATAACGCACTCAAAACTATCCAAAAACAAAGATTATAGCCAATTTTGGCTTCGAACTCTGGCCTACGTTCACGTCCAAAAACACTGAAAATGCAATTTTGAAGGGGTCATAGCTCAGAAAATCCAAATTTGTGGATAGGGGTTCTATTACAAAAAATGGTTCCCCCAAGGTGCTCTACTCCGAAAAATAGGTCCACTATTTCCCCCCCAACTGCACTTGATCCTTTATCCCAATTTTCAAGGGGTCATAGGTCAGAAAATCAAAATTTGTGGATAGGGGTTCTATTACAAAAAATGCTTCCCTCAAGGTGCTCTACTCCAAAAAATAGGTCTACTATCCCCCCCCCCAACTGCACTTGATCCAAACCAGGGATCTCAATTTTCTGTAAATTTTTTTCGGTTACATATTTTTCAGATGTTTTTTACCTTTCCCATTCAGAGATATTTTACAGACTTTCAGAGGAATTTCAGATAAACTGCAGAGAAGTTCAGGGCCCCGTTGCACAAAACACTGATAACTGATAAATTATCAGTTATCAGTAAATTATCAGTAAACTGCGTTGCACGGCGTTTACTGATAACTGATAATTATCAGTTATCAGTTATCAGTTATTAATTTAATTATCAGTTATCAGTGTTGCACAAAATTTACTGATAATTATCAGTTATCAGTTATCTGTAAAATTTCCTGCATTTATCAGTGAATTATCAGTGTTCGTTGCACAGAACGTTAGTGTTCTTGTGCAACGCTGATACTGATAACTGATAGCTGATAACTGATAACTGATATATAAATGTCGTGCAACGCTATACTGATAACTGATAACTGATAGCTGATAACTGATCACTGATAACTGATAAATTTTTGTGCAACGGGCCCCAGGGGAAATGATGAATTTCGCTTGGAATTCAGATTCTCATCTGAAAAAAATGTTACTGGCTTTTCAGATAAGTTTCAGAATTTCAGATAATTTTTACCCGCACTTCAGGTTAAATTTACCTACTTTTTACGTATATATATATGTGAAAAACGTGAAATATTTGAAATTTATCTGAAAAGCCAGTGACATTTTTTCAATTAAAATTCAGAGTCTGAATTCTGAATGTTCAAGCAAGATCGGAATATCTTCCCTGTTCTACCCAAACTGTTGCCCTTTGAAACTGAAAGTTTTTTGGAAAATTTTGCAAAGCCCTGGCCCCTGAAATCGTATATAGTTGAGGACGGCCATACATGTAACAACACCGAAATTTTGGGTACCCCTCCCCCCTTGGTCGAACCCCCCCTCCCCTGCGTCAACCCATTTTTGACCCCCCTCCCTCCCCAAAATGACGCCATTTTTACCTTTTTTGACCAAAAAACACCGATTTTGACAATTTTTGGCGAAAATTTCGGTAAAAATCGCTTAAATTTTACGAAAAAAATGCTAATTTTGGCAAAATTATAATTTGGGCCAAAGTTTAACTTCCGCCGGGACCCTCGCCCCTCTTTTCCCCCTGGCGGGGCCCCCCCCTCCCTCCCCCTGGACTGAGGGGGGGGGGGGGGTTCCCCCCCCCCTCCCCCCCCCAACTACATGTATGAGGACGGCCAGTCCCACAATTTAGTAATTTTTACCTAAAATACGCGCATGTGACACTGAAGATATAAACGGATATACGTACGTTACGTATATAATATAATATAAAGTAACTCTTTTTGAACGTGTAACATGGGTGGCTGCGACCCTCTAAGGGGGGGGGGGGGGGCTCAAACACAGAAAAACCAGTGAATCTGAATTATATATCTGTAATTTTTTCTTTTACAGATTTTTCAGATGTTTTTATCCTTTCCATTCAGAGACTTTTCACAGACTTTCAAAGGGATTTCAGATAAATTTAAGAGAAATTCGGGGAAAATTCAGAGAATTTCAGTTTCACCCAGAATTCAGAGACTCTGAAATTTATCTGAAAAAATGTTACTGGCTTTTCAGATAAATTTCAGATACTTCTTACAGGAGTTTCGGAGATAATTCACATGTTTTTCACATCTGTAAAATGTAGGTAAATTTTATCTGAAATTCGTGTAAAAAGTATCTGAAATTTTTCTGAAAATCCAGTTACATTTTTTTCAGATAAAATGCAGAGTCTCTGAATTCTGGGTGAAATTATCTGAATTTCTCTGAAAATCTGTAAAATGTCTCTGAATGGAAAGGGTAAAAAGCATCTGAAAAATCTGTAACCAAAAAAAATTTACAGAAAATTCAGATCCCTAGTTTTCCTGTGCAACCGCTAAGGGAGGGCTGCAGCCCCCTAAATACGCCACTGCAGTAGCGATCGACCGGAGGCTCCGGCTCCGGCCGGATTTGAGCCTCCGGCTCCGGCAAAAAAAGTGCCGGAGCCGGAGAATTTTCACTGTTCAGAATTTGGCAGAAAGTTCAAATTTTGAGAAAAAAATCACAAGGTTAACGAAGCGGTTAGTCGGTTACAGTACTTTATTACTGCCAGCTGTAATGGCGGTGACTACCCCTCTCTAGCATTATGTATTTTTACGTCTCTAATTGACTAAACTCGGCCTAAAAATCAAAAGTTTCTCACACTTTTAATCCAGGGGCTGCCCCTGCCGCCCCCAGACCCCTGTACGTGACTTAGTGACTTGAACTTGACTTTTAGCTCTGATGTTTTCGGCCGGTCAAATTTAGTACAATGTTTGCATATGCTGTTATTGCGCAAATTTTTGTGTTAAAATAGCAAAAAAGTTCTTTTACCGACTCCAAAAATTAAAAAATCTGTCCCCCCCTAAGTTTTTTCCTGGCTACGCGACTGGTATACGCTTAAATTACAGGGGTGAGGGGGCTGTAATCCCCGGAAGCTAGATACATTTATGGCATTGTATCTTCTACAAAGTGTAATCTTTTCCAAATTGTCTATTTTTTTGGTTAAGCTTCTTGACAATTTTGCAAGGTTTGACTAAAAGGGGGAGGTGAGGTCCGAGGTTCAGACGAACACCCTGAACAACCCCCTCCCTCTGACTCCTGACTACGCCCTTGGCACCGCAGTCAAAATGCTATATATACTGCTTAATTTGAGTAAATTTTTGACTTTTTGTCAATGTTGATGAAAATTTTTTGTGAGATCACCTAAAACCGGGACCAGTCAGTGGCCAACTATATATATATACTGGTCGTATGAGTGTGTATATAACGACATATGTATAGAAATGGGGCGTGACTGTTGAAAAATTAAAGAAAGCTGTTTCGAAAAAAATTTTTTTCTCAGTTGTCAACATTTTTCCTAATTCAAATTTTTTAAAAAACACTGCCTCCGGCTCCGGCTCCGGCATTTTATATCCGGCTCCGGCTCCGACAAAATTTTACCTCCGGTCGTTCGCTGCACTGCAGTAGGTGGCGGATATAACTGGCAGACTAAGCTGATTTGCATACCGCCCATATTATATACAGCGTTTTTGGCCAAAAATATTTCGAAGTTTGTCAACCGGATGGGGGGGGGGGTTACGCGAGTCGCGACCCAATTTTTTTATTTATCCGAGGGGGGGCCAAATCGCTGAGGGGGGCTGGGGCGCCCCCCCCCCCCCAGCTAAGCCACTGATTGTCTACCTATAGTCAGTAGCGAAACCAGGTTTTTAAAAGGGGGGTTCAACCGAAATTTTTTTTAAAGCGTTATGTATTTATATTTATTTTATATATAATGGCGTACCAGAAAAAAAATTTAGGTGGGGAATGAGTTTATTGTTGTATTGGGTTAAAAGAAAAGGCACTTTTTAGCAACTAGCAACATTTGCATTACAAACGCAAGATCAGTACGCCAAAATGTTGCAGTGGTCTGGGGGCGACAGCCCCCAGGAAAAAAATTGCAATTTTTTACAATTTTTAGGCCGAATTCGGTCAACTGGAGATGTATCAGAAATTTTTTTCAACAGGACAATTAACACAAAGATGGGAACGTCGCATCAGGCAGTGTGCAGGCTTTGATAACATAATGAAAGGTTTGCTACGCCACATAGTTGCAGGGGTCTCTGGGCGGCAGCCCCCAGAAAAATTTTTTAGATTTTTTCTATTTTGAAGCTAAATTTGGTCAATTGGAGACGGTATTAGAAATTTTTTCTGACCCACCCCCAAAAACCAAAGGCCCCTTCCTGACAATGTGTTCAGGTTCCACCAAAAGGGGGGGGTTCTGAACTCCCCCTGGCTACACCCATGCCTACAGCGTAGTGTGGCCGAATAAAGGTCTGTCTGGCTACCAGTCTGTTGAGTGCTGCCATTTGTCAGTCGCGCTTAGGTAGCATTAAAATCGCTCTGCGCACTTTTTTTACGAAAAAAAAACAGTGGTCGCAGCGGTCTTATATACATATATTATATTAAACCTTCCTGTATTGTCATAAATAACAAAAGCCAGAACACGCGTTGTACATTTTGACTCGCGAGCGTTAATGATCAGTATCACTATCCACCTTACCTATAATTTGGTCCCATTTTTATATTTTATTTACAGATATTTTTAGTTCAGCAGCGCTCTTGAAGTTTCACCAACTTTCGTTTCAGTGATGAATTTTTGACTGGCGATCAGCGACCATGTGAAAAACTGTCATCTCAAATATTGAGAGTTATTTCGTGCGAGCACTCAAATCCAACTAGTTGAAGAAGTTTTTCTGCGATCACTCGTTAAAAGTTAAAGTGGAAGTTATAGGAGTAATATCATAATAGTATATGCATATTATACATACGCTGCATACATACACCCATACACTGCATACATGCGAATATATGCTTTGAAACACTCACTCTGGTTGGTTTAGTGCTAGCTTAAAAATTGACATTGCTTATTTGCAAAAGTACTCACTTTTGACAAGAGAACTGTATTTACAGTTTTAAATAACGTCAGCTGTATAGCTTATATATGTGGTTAATTTAAACTGCATTATATATAATGCTGTACAAATAGTAAATGTATATATATATATATATATATATATATATATATATATATAATATATATTAACTACCGATTCCATGTTTAAGAAAATTAATAGTGAGTTGGCAGCTAAATTACTTATAATTGTCGAGATATATAGTTAAGAAGTTGTTTAATTGTCAGCCAATGTTTATTGCTTTGAAAAAATTCGTCTCTAGACCCCGTTTGAAAATTCTGCGAAACGATATGCCCGAGTGCCGGCAAGTAAAAATGTTTTTGTCTGGTAAGCGTTAAGTCCAGATGCAAAGCTTCTTCACAAAGAGCACGTGCCGTTTTCTGTTTTATACGTATATACAGTGGCGTAGCCAGAAAAAAATTTCGGGGGGGGGGAATTGACTTTTCGATTTTTTGAAATGTGTTAAAATGCACTTAAGGTGGTAGTTACGTTTTCGCAGCTTTTTTCAATGTTCTATTTTGTAGCAATTACTAAATCAATTTACAAGCGGTCTTTTGCATATTATGAGTCAACTTATTTTTTTACAAAATTACAATTTTTCAAGAATCGGTGTTACTCCTAGTGTGCACGCCAACTATTTTGGTGAAGCTCATCAGCTCAATTTTATGTATTTTTCCCCGTATTTCGTTATTTCTTCACTGTGGTAAAAAAATTCTGCATACAATTACGCAATTTATACCAAAGGCACGTTGATATGTTACGAAACTGCTGGTATGCTTAACTAAACGTAATAATTTAGCAGATTTTTACAGTGAGCAAAAGTTTGCCTCAAATTTTTCTAAAAAGTCAAGAAACGGCAGTTTTTATGACTTTGGTAGGCTGTAACTAAAAAAATAATCAACCTTTTCACTCAATTCAAAAAAGGTATAGGGCAAATTTATTTGGCTACTGTCAAATAAGCTGTCTTCGCATTCTTATGAACGGAACAGGATATTGGTTACTTCAACTGAAATCACTCATTATGCTCAGAAATGACGGATTTTTAAAAAAATTTTAATTCAGTTAACTTGGGCCTCATTGGGGTCAGCTCATAATACATTAAGCACAGTTTTCCGTACCCGTTGAAAAAATGGCAGACAAAAGTTTTATAAATGACGTTTCAGGAGACTGAAGAAAATTTGCAATTTTTGAAGGGGTTTATTAACACTGCCAATGCTCCTGGCTGCTGTGACATATACTAACCAAATTTTGCAAGTATAATAGATGCATAAGGGACTATGTACATGTAAATTATTGTGCAAAGTGGTTATCGGTATTTCGTGATATTGGCATGAGAAGTCAGAATTGAGGTAAAATAACTTCAAAGTTACGGATCGCCTAGAACAACTAACAGAAATATGTCATATTTTAGCTGAAAATATTCTTAAAATAAATTGGGTTAGACCTTTTTTGATTGGCTTTTCTGAGTAGTGTAAGAGCCACAGAAATTGGCATACAATTTTGTAAGTCCTCAAAAAATACACAAAAAATCCAGTTTCTTAACTATAAATTAACCGTAAAAGTTTGAATCAATGTCAAAATTAGCTGAAATATTGCTATTTACATTCGCAATGTTCGTGCCAAGTTTGGTTATGTTCGATTAAGTAACTTTTGAATTATTGCAAAAACTTCGAAAACGTAACTACCACCTTAATTGCTATTTTAACGCAAAAACGACACATATTTGCATTTTTCGATCAAAAACAACGCTAATTTTTGGCCGCAGTAGCATATCGAATGCAAGATCAACGCTCAAAATACCGAAAATTACAAAAATTGTGGGCCGACATCTAAAAAAAAACTGATTTGTATCTAAAAAACTAGCAAATCCACAAATTTTTCAAAATTTTTGGCATAATGGCATTAAAACCTGTAAATCTACTGAGAATGTCATTTTTGTAACAATAAAACAGCTAAAACTATACACTAAACAGTGTATATATTAAGCAAATACCTAGTGCACAATACATGCTTTCATACAGGGACAAAGGAATACTAAGCCAGAAAGTTGCAGGGGTATGGAGGTGGCGAGCCCTCAGGAAAAAAAATTTAGGGAATTTTCGGACTTTTAGGCCAAATTCGGTCAATTGGAGACGGGACATTCGGAAAATTTTTCCGGGCCGGACCATAAAAACCAAAGGGGGGAGGACCCTTGTGTATTATTTCAGTCGGAAAAAATTTTTCGGGGCGGGGGAATTCTTCCCATCCCCCCCCCCCTGTGGCTACGCCCCTGCGTGTATATATATATATATATATATATATATATATATATATATATATATATATATATATATATATATATATATATATATATATATAATATATTCATTCTTGTCCAGGGATATAACTGAGTATATACATATATATATATATATATATGTATATACTGGTTTTTGTTTTTAATTCATCAATCTGCGGCTTGGAAATTTTTGTTTAAATTTTTTTTTTGGCGGTTTTAAAGTATTCAATGTAATAGTCCTTTTAAAAAAAAAAAAAAAAAAAAAAAAAAAAAAAAAAAAAAAAAAAAAAATTAAAAAAAAAAAAAAAAAAAAAAATAAATAAAAAAAAAAAACCAAAAAAAAAAAAAAAAAAAAAAAACACACCCAAAAAAAAAAAAAAAAAAAAAAAAAAAAAAAAAAAAAAAAAAAAAAAAAAAAAAAAAAAAAAAAAAAAAAAAAAAAAAAAAAAAAAAATAAAAAAAAAAAAAAAAAAAAAAAAAAAAAAAAAAAAAAAAAAAAAAAAAAAAAAAAAAAAAAAAAAAAAAAAAAAAAAAAAAAAAAAAAAAAAAAAAAAAAAAAAAAAAAAAAAAAAAAAAAAAAAAAAAAAAAAAAAAAAAAAAAAAAAAAAAAAAAAAAAAAAAAAAAAAAAAAAAAAAAAAAAAAAAAATATATATATATCAGGAATCAACCAGAAAAGTTCCGGTTCCGGTGCCGGTACTTTTTGGCTCCGGTTCCGGTTCCGGTACGTTCTAAAAGTACCGGAACCGGAACCGGAACCACTAATTCTCTGACAAAGGATTTTGCTTTTAATTTTGTGCTGTTCGTCCATAAAAATTTTCCGATAGGCCTCCAATTGACCCCAATCGGCCTAAAAATTAAAAATTTCTTCAGAATTTATTCTGGCGAACCTCTTGCGACACTGTAGTTAGTTTAGACTTCTTTAGTTTAGTCTTCTTATTGTTCTCTTTCATCAAAGCTCATGCGCCCAATATTATTTAATGTACTGTACGCGTATACATCAAGCATACTTATATATACATATAAATTTATATATATAACTAACTGAGTAGATTGTTATCGTTTGTGCTTTATTGTCCTAAAAGGGTTATTATAATATTATAGTATATGCTAGTATATACTAAGTACTACATACAAATAGCTTCTGATTTTTTTATTCTAGGATTCTTTCTCATTTTTGCAATGCTTATTCTTTATCCACAATGCTAGGCTTCTGTGTCCAATTTCTTGTATTACTTCAACTACCTCAATGAAAGCCGAAGGTCCTCGGTTGTTCACGCTACATTGAAAATTTTGTAATCTGTGTAAACCTTACTGTCTAACATCTAAGAGGGGGGCGACGCTACAGCCGCCCCCTGCCCCCCAATTTTCTTCAAGCGGATTGGTACACAAGGGTTTCCTTTTGGTTTTTATCGCCCGGTCGAAAAAAATTTCAGATACCTCCCCCAATTGAACAAATTCAACCTAAAAATCAAAAATTTTCCAATTTTTTCCTGGGGGCTGCCGCCCCCAGACCCTTGTGAGTTTGTCTTAGTTGCTTTTATGATTATCTTTCTTAAAAGCGTGTGTACGTGTACACATGAGTGCATTGTGGACAGTTTACTTGCTTAGTACACTATATCGTTTATCCTTTTAGCTGTGTTACCGTTGCCAAATCGCCAATTTCATAGTGAATTCGCGGTCAATAATGCCAAAAAATTTCCGGCCTATGGAAACTCATCGACTCGCGGATGTGTATATATATAATTTTTTGTTTTGAGCCCCACTATCACTTTCGATTGCACTCTGGTCAGTGGTCAGAAAATAGCACTCTTTTTGAACGAAGTATGCTCAGGTGTGTGTTGTTTTTGGCCTCAAAATTCGGGAAAATTTTTGAGTGCATTTTAACGCATTTCAAAAAATTCTGTGTTCTTTTAAAAAGGGGTTGCGGGGATTTTTTGCGTAAAAACTGTCTATATTTAAAATCTGGGGACTGTTAGAAGGGTAGTAAAAATGTGAGTAAACGTATATAAACAAAAAATTTTTTTGAAAATATTGCAAAATATAGGGTCTTTTTGAAGGGGGTTCCGGTTCCGGTTCCGGTTTTTGTGGTTCCGTTCCGGTTGAGTTTAGGGTTCGGTGATCCCTATATATATATATATATATATATATATATAATATAATAAATAATAAAAATGCGACTCTGCTAGTAGTCTTTGTCTTTATAATTCTTCCAAACTATGTTCAACATATTATGTACTGTACGCGTATATATACATGTATATAAAAAAAAAAAATTATATACAGTACACAGCTAAAACATGACGTTGTGTTTATGTTTAAAAGAAAATTAGTAATATAATTTTAGTACCTAGATCGAGAACAAAAGTCTATTTTTTATTCTGATTGCAAAAAGGGGTGCTCTTGTGAATTTCTTTAAATCAACCAAAAGGGGGGGTCGCGCCCCTCCCTATCTACGCCCTTGGGTCTGACTTGGGTGGGCAGGTTAATTTTTGCTGGGTCCAGTTAAGAGAACTTGAGTCTGGACCACTGTGGACCTAAAAAACCCTGACTTGGAGAAATGGGGGGCGGGGGGCGGCTGAACCGTCCCCCTCTCCTAAATGTTAGTAAGGTTTAACAGATATAAATAATTTTTCAGTGTAGGTGAAAAACCGAGGATCGACTCGGCTTCATTGAGCTAGTGAAGTAATACAAGAAATTGGACACAAGAAGACAGCATTGTGATAAAGAATAAGCACTGAACATAAAAATCTAGAATAAAAAATCAGAAGCTGTTGTTTGTATTAGTATATACTATAATATATATATTACAGTATTCGTTTTAAGAAATAAAGCACAAACGATAACAATGTATTTAGCTAGTGTATGATATATATATATATTAAATTTATATATATAAACATGAATATATACGCGTACAGTACATAATATGTTGAACGCATGAGCTGATGAAAGAGAATATAAAGAAGACGAAGACTAAACTAGCTAGAGTCGCAAGAGGTCGCCAGAACAAAATCTGAAGAAATTTTTGATTTTTAGGCCGATTGTGGTAGTGGAGGCACGGAAAATTTCATGGACGAAAACACAAAATTAAAAGCAAAACTTGCAGAGAAAGGGTCGGCGGACTTTTAAAATACCGGAACCGGAACCGAACCAAAAAGTGGAACCGGAACCGGAACTCCGGTCGATCCCTGATATATATATATATATATATATATATATATATATATATATATATATATATATATATATATATATATATATATATATATATATATATATATATCAGGGATCGATCGGAACCCTAAAACTACCGGAACCGGAACCACCTAAAAATACCGGAACCGGCACCGGAACCGGAACCGGAACCCCCTTCAAAAAGACCCTATATTTTGCAATATTTTCAAAAAAATTTTTTGTTTATATACGTTTACTCACATTTTTACTACCCTTCTAACAGTCCCCAGATTTTAAATATAGACAGTTTTTACGCAAAAAATCCCTGCAACCCCTTTTTAAAAGAACACAGAATTTTGTTAAATTCACAGAAATGCGTTAAAATGCACTCAAAAATTTTCCCGAATTTTGAGGCCAAAAACAACACACACCTGAGCATACTTCGTTCAAAAAGAGTGCTATTTTCTGACCACTGACCAGAGTGCAATCGAAAGTGATAGTGGGACTCAAAACAGAAAATTATATATATATATACACGTCCGCGAGTCGATGAGTTTCCATAGGCCGGAAATTTTTTGGCATTATTGACCGCGAATTCACTATGAAATTGTCGATTTGGCAACGGTAACACAGCTAAAAGGATAAACGATATAGTGTACTAAGGAAGTAAACTGTCCACAATGCACTCATGTGTACATGTACACACGCTTTTAAGAAAGATAATCATAAAAGCAACTAAGACAAACTCACAAGGGTCTGGGGGCGGCAGCCCCCAGGAAAAAATTGAAAAATTTTTGATTTTTAGGCCGAATTTCTTCAACTGGGGAGGTATCTGAAATTTTTTCGACCGGGCGATAAAAACCAAAAGGAAACCCTTGTGTACCAATCCACTTGAAGAAAATTGGGGGGCAGGGGGCGGCTGTAGCGTCGCCCCCCTCTTAGATGTTAGATAGTAAGGTTTACACAGATTACAAAATTTTCAATGTAGCGTGAACAACCGAGGACCTTCAGCTTTCATTGAGATAGTTGAAGTAATACAAGAAATTGGACACAGAAGCCTAGCAATGTGGATAAAGAATAAGCATTGCAAAATGAGAAAGAATGCTAGAATAAAAAATCAGAAGCTATTTGTATGTAGTACTATGTAGTATATACTAGCATATTATAATATCCCTTTTAAGACAATAAAGCACAAACGATAACAATCAACTCATTTAGTATATATATATAAATTTATATGTATATATAAGTATGCTTGATGTATACGCGTACAGTACATAATATATTGGACGCATGAGCTTTGATGAAAGAGAACAATAAGAAGACTAAACTAAAGAAGTCTAAACTAGCTACAGTGTCGCAAGAGGTTCGCCAGAATAAATTCTGAAGAAATTTTTGATTTTTAGGCCGATTGGGTTCAATTGGAGGCCTATCGGAAAATTTTTATGGACGAACAACACAAAATTAAAAGCAAAATCCTTTGTCAGAGAATTAGTGGTTCCGGTTCCGGTTCCGGTACTTTTAAAATACCGGAACCGGAACCGGAGCCAAAAAGTACCGGAACCGGAACTCCGGTCGATCCCTGATATATATACATATATATAAATATATATATATATAATATATATATATATATATATATATATATATATATATATATATACCACAAGGGCATTGAGAAAAACATATATACGTGTTGTGAAAAAGACAGTTGTGTTTCTACACAATTATGGAAAAAGCTGTTTCTGGTCCGAACTGTTCCAGATTTTATTTTACTGCGTATATATATATCCACTTTTTTACTACCAAAAATACATTATGGACGCCAAAAATGCATATATACATATATGTGAAGGCTCAAGACAAAATACGTATCTATATATATACGTATGTATCGTACATATGTATGTATACATGCATATTGCATACACCTAATGTACTATATATGCATACAGTATACACACATTCATAGTAAACAAACATAAATGCATTTCGAATTTTGTGCAGACAACAGATAATTAGATAAAAATTAAATTTCTTTATAAATAGGGTATAACGCCCTGGCGGTTTTTTAAAATTATAATTTCAAAAATTTAATAATTTATGTATAATTTATGTCAGACTATTTATTAGCATCAATATCAAAACAATATTTTTAAAAAACAGAAAATTGTCTATATTCAAATTATTTGTCGAACAGTTTTATTTCCAAATGTTAATTTGAGAATGTTAATATAACTCTGCTATATTGCAAAAATATTGCAAGAAAAAATGGTATTTTCGAATTACTCTAAACTTCCATCTTTAGTATACAAATTATTTTTGGAAAATGTAGCCACGCTCGGTGTTTTTTTAAATCCAAAATTATCTTGGAAATTTCGAGGAGCAACTTGTCTAAAATAAAATAGGCACTTGCAGAAAAATTTGACATGTAACAATATGTTACATAAAAAAATGAAGTCAAGGAGTAATAGTTCGATTCTCCAGCCTCGCAAAGCATAATTCATGCATACAAGCAGTATACATAATTTACAATAAATGTAAAAAATTGACAAAAAATTAAGACGACATAACGGCCTGACCTTCTAACGTAAGAATAAACCTCTATATCAGTACAATTACTGCAGAACACTTCAGGCAAGTTAAACGCAGTATATAACTGACAATTTTTTTACTTTTTTAAAAGGACTATTACATTGAATACTTTAAAACCGCCAAAAATAATTTTAAACAAAAACCAAAAAGCACAGGTTGATAAATTAAAAACGAAACCAGTATATACATATATATATATATATATGTATATACTCAGTATATCCCTGGACAAGAATAGATATATTATATATATATATATATATATATATATATATATATATATATATATATACATATATATATATATATATATATATATATATATACACACGCAGGGGCGTAGCCAGGGGGGGGGGGGGGAATGGGAAGAATTCCCCCCCGCCCCAAAAAATTTTTTCCGACTGAAATAATACACAAGGGTCCTCCCCCCTTTGGTTTTTATGGTCCGGCCGGAAAAATTTTCCGATGCGTCTCCAATTGACCGAATTTGGCCTAAAAGTCCAAAAATTCCCTAAATTTTTTCCTGGGGGCTGCCACCTCCATACCCCTGCAACTTTGTGGCTTAGTATTCCTTTGTCCTGTATGAAAGCATGTATTGTGCACTAGGTATTTGCTTAATATATACACTGTTTAGTGTATAGTTTTAGCTGTTTTATTGTTACAAAAATGACATTCTCAGTAGATTTACAGGTTTTAATGCCATTATGCCAAAAATTTTGAAAAATTTGTGGATTAGCTAGTTTTTTAGATACAAATCAGTTTTTTTTAGATGTCGGCCCACAATTTTTGTAATTTTCGGTATTTTGAGCGTTGATCTTGCATTCGATATGCTACTGCGGCCAAAAATTAGCGTTGTTTTTGATCGAAAAATGCAAATATGTGTCGTTTTTGCGTTAAAATAGCAATTAAGGTGGTAGTTACGTTTTCGAAGTTTTTGCAATAATTCAAAAGTTACTTAATCGAACATAACCAAACTTGGCACGAACATTGCGAATGTAAATAGCAATATTTCAGCTAATTTTGACATTGATTCAAACTTTTACGGTTAATTTATAGTTAAGAAACTGGATTTTTTGTGTATTTTTTTGAGGACTTACAAAATTGTATGCAAATTTCTGTGGCTCTTACACTACTCAGAAAAGCCAATCAAAAAAGGTCTAACCCAATTTATTTTAAGAATATTTTCAGCTAAAATATGACATATTTCTGTTAGTTGTTCTAGGCGATCCGTAACTTTGAAGTTATTTTACCTCAATTCTGACTTCTCATGCCAATATCACGAAATACCGATAACCACTTTGCACAATAATTTACATGTACATAGTCCCTTATGCATCTATTATACTTGCAAAATTTGGTTAGTATATGTCACAGCAGCCAGGAGCATTGGCAGTGTTAATAAACCCCTTCAAAAATTGCAAATTTTCTTCAGTCTCCTGAAACGTCATTTATAAAACTTTTGTCTGCCATTTTTTCAACGGGTACGGGAAAACTGTGCTTAATGTATTATGAGCTGACCCCAATGAGGCCCAAGTTAACTGAATTAAAATTTTTTTTAAAATCCGTCATTTCTGAGCATAATGAGTGATTTCAGTTGAAGTAACCAATATCCTGTTCCGTTCATAAGAATGCGAAGACAGCTTATTTGACAGTAGCCAAATAAATTTGCCCTATACCTTTTTTGAATTGAGTGAAAAGGTTGATTATTTTTTTAGTTACAGCCTACCAAAGTCATAAAAACTGCCGTTTCTTGACTTTTTAGAAAAATTTGAGGCAAACTTTTGCTCACTGTAAAAATCTGCTAAATTATTACGTTTAGTTAAGCATACCAGCAGTTTCGTAACATATCAACGTGCCTTTGGTATAAATTGCGTAATTGTATGCAGAATTTTTTTACCACAGTGAAGAAATAACGAAATACGGGGAAAAATACATAAAATTGAGCTGATGAGCTTCACCAAAATAGTTGGCGTGCACACTAGGAGTAACACCGATTCTTGAAAAATTGTAATTTTGTAAAAAAATAAGTTGACTCATAATATGCAAAAGACCGCTTGTAAATTGATTTAGTAATTGCTACAAAATAGAACATTGAAAAAAGCTGCGAAAACGTAACTACCACCTTAAGTGCATTTTAACACATTTCAAAAAATCGAAAAGTCAATTCCCCCCCCCCCCGAAATTTTTTTCTGGCTACGCCACTGTATATACGTATAAAACAGAAAACGGCACGTGCTCTTTGTGAAGAAGCTTTGCATCTGGACTTAACGCTTACCAGACAAAAACATTTTTACTTGCCGGCACTCGGGCATATCGTTTCGCAGAATTTTCAAACGGGGTCTAGAGACGAATTTTTTCAAAGCAATAAACATTGGCTGACAATTAAACAACTTCTTAACTATATATCTCGACAATTATAAGTAATTTAGCTGCCAACTCACTATTAATTTTCTTAAACATGGAATCGGTAGTTAATATATATTATATATATATATATATATATATATATATATATATATATATACATTTACTATTTGTACAGCATTATATATAATGCAGTTTAAATTAACCACATATATAAGCTATACAGCTTATGTTATTTAAAACTGTAAATACAGTTCTCTTGTCAAAAGTGAGTACTTTTGCAAATAAGAAACGTCAATTTTTAAGCTAGCACTAAACCAACCAGAGTGAGTGTTTCAAGCATATATTCGCATGTATGCAGTGTATGGGTGTATGTATGCAGCGTATGTATAATATGCATATACTATTATGATATTACTCCATAACTTCCACTTTAACTTTTAACCAGTGATTGTATAAAAACTTCTTCAACTAGTTGGATTTGAGTGCTCGCACGAAATAACTCTCAATATTTGAGATGACAGTTTTTCACATGGTCGCTGATCGCCAGTCAAAAATTCATCACTGAAACGAAAGTTGGTGAAACTTCAAGAGCGCTGCTGAACTAAAAATATCTGTAAATAAAATATAAAAATGGGACCAAATTATAGGTAAGGTGGATAGTGATACTGATCATTTAACGCTCGCGAGTCAAAATGTACAACGCGTGTTCTGGCTTTTGTTATTTATGACAATACAGGAAGGTTTAATATAATATATGTATATAAGACCGCTGCGACCACTGTTTTTTTTTTGTAAAAAAAGTGCGCAGAGCGATTTTAATGCTACCTAAGCGCGACTGACAAATGGCAGCACTCAACAGACTGGTAGCCAG
>JASANF010018537.1:0-13921 GCA_030248245.1 Trissonchulus sp. WLG1_4 | reverse complement strand
GTTAAGGGCAGTTTCGCCAATCATGAGCAAATATTTACTCTTTAAAGTTCCCAATTGTTTATATATAATTGTCTGTGCCTTAAATTATCCTTACAAGACGTTAGTGTAGTTATTGGCGAAACTGGACACGCAGGTTATGCAGTCTTATATGGTCAGTTAGTAGTTTTAATTAAAATAGTCTTTAAAAGTTGTGCTCTCAATCATCTTGAAACTTTTGCGAGGTCAAGGATTACAATTTGCAAGGCAGCATATACATATACATTTAGACTGCATTCTGCTACTGTTCACCGGGTGGTGGAGGGATATATTTACTATACTTACTATTTACTATTTAAAAAGTTTTTGAATGTATTTAGAACTTATTTAAATAAAATTAAGACATCCGAACCTTTCATTAAAACGTCCAAAAACCCTCCGAATACCCTACAAAGATGTCCGAGTCCCCTCCGAATACCATCCGAAGTCTTAAGGGGGTAGTGTCGCGAAAGCAGTCGATTTTGCGTAACTGTAAAACATTTTTAGAAAAAGATAAGACATCGTTCTTTATATATTTTTAAAATATATGTTGAGGCAAGTATTTTCGCCAAGTTGCATCAAAATTGACGTCGCAAAGTCGGAAAAATGACGTTTTAAAAACCTATTCACATTCATTTTTTTCGTCATAATTATCAATGTATTTGTTTAGTTTGTTTACATAGACTAAAAGGACATATGTTGTAGTTTATGCACAAAAAATTTAGTGCGAATTGCTTGACTGGTTGCGCAGTAATACCTGTTTGAACTGTGAAACTGTGCGTAAATAGTGAAGTACTCACAGCAATAATGAATAAATTGTGAAAAATTTAGACGCTTATTTTAAAATCAAAAGAAAAACGAACCTTCATTTTTATTTTTTCTTATTTGTGGCAAAAAACTGTGCGTCGACACGTTATGTGTGCTTCGCAAGCTGGCCAATCTGATATCTGGCTCAATTTTTTGAATTTTCATGTCCTTATTGTGTGATGTCTGGCTTACAATCGGTGATTGGTTCAAGATATTGGTAGATATTGGTAGTCTAGTGTCTGGCAGTACTTATTTAACACAGTATAGCAATGGACTAGTTTCTCAGTGAACGTAGAAGTTCAAAGCAAAAAGATCTCTTTTTGCAACCTATGAGCACAACTGCTTTCGCGACACTACCCCCGTAAATGGTGATTTATAGGGAATTTGGATCGCTGGTTTTCCTGTGTATATTTCTGTCTCATGCAGAAAGTATTACGTTAGTTCTCAAAAAAATTATAACAATAAAACATTAAAAATTTTTAATTACGTTTCCGTAAAACACAACTGCTAGTGTTTTTCAGCCTTTCAAATTCATTACATACACGTGTAAATGCACTGGCTTGTGAAGGCATTTCCGTGAAAATTTATTTTTCTTGACGAAATTTGCTCAAAAATGTTCAAAAAAATTTTTATGTGATATGTACATCAAATTGAAGGAAATTCACTTCTGATCAACTTTTGTTCTTACGATGCATGTTTATTTTTGCGCGTTTTCAAAATAATGGCCAAAAGCCACATTTCAGGAGCGCCACCTTAAGGCTTAAACTTAGGCTTACAGTCACACTTAGTTTCAGGCTCAGACAAACAAATAAATACAAAATTTGAGCGGTATCTTTCCTCTATAATGAGATTTGTATTGGCTTATTCACAAAAACCAGACGCACATTTTTCACACTAAAATTGAACGAACTGCAAGTGTAACGCAATATTGCCGCTGATAAGTCTTCCACAAGTGAGAAAATTTTCTCTTTATGAGGAAAGCAAAGTTATACTCGTTTCGTACGGAAAATTTCCGTCATATATATGTACGATTTTATTTCAGTTTTTGCCAATTCAAAATGTCCCAAGGAGCAGCAAAAAGAAACTTAAACGGTGGACCATCAAAGTCTTGGAAGAAACCACGGTATACACATATATACGTTATCAAAAGCAATCTAAACGTAAATACAAAATTCAAATAATCTTCGTGTAATCTTGGCCAGTATATATATCATCCTTTAGTGTCGTACCGGGGGGGGGGAATGGAGCCCGGAGGGACATAGCCCTGTTTCAGATAAAGTTTGAGGTCTCGCAGAACCGGCGTCGGCAGCCCAAATGGGCCCAGCGGGGTAACGAGGGGCGGAGCTGGGGCACATAGCGGTTTTGGAATTGTTTGTCGCATTATATATATATATACGCATCAAATGAAAGCTTTGCATACCTTCTAACAAGTTTAAATTTTAAGACCACAGTATCAAAAAAATCAAGACAAATCAAGGCAACCTCCATTGTAATAAACAAAAGCATGTATATATACATATATAACTAAGATAAAATGCTGAATCAGTGGCGTAGCCAGGGGGGAGGCGTGGGGCCATGGCCCCCCTCTCAGCGATTTGGGCCCCCCTCGGATAAAAAATTTGGTCGCTAGCACCCCCCCTCGTAACCAAACTTCGAAAAATTTTCGGGCAAAAAGGCACTTTGGCCCTTGGCCCCTCCCTCAACTTGATCCTGGCTACGCTACTGTGCTGAATTATGGCAGAGTATCTACCTACATGTATAACAGCCCAGAAATGCCTTTCCGCCCTCTGGCTTTGACCCCCTCTCCCCTGAGCCGACTAAATTTTGACCCCCCTCCCTGAAGACTAACGCAATTTTTACTTTTTATGCATGGCAAAATTTCATAAATGTCTATTTTATAGCGCTGAGTTAAAAAATTGTTTAAAATACACCGACCAGAAAGATTTCAGTCGAGAATTTTGGAGACGCCGGGACCCGGGACACTCCCCCCTTTTCTACCCCAGGTGGGACCATCCCCCATCCCCCCAACTACATGTATGCAGATTATTGTTATGTCAAACTGTTATTAGAACGGATTAAATATTTCTGTTTATATTTTTCGTCCAACTGTTTAGACAGTCACAAGATGAGAAAGAAGATGAAGTTCCGTCCAGTTTTGAGTCCCAGCTGGCGCAGATGGAAGAATATGAAGCTGAAGTTGCCTCCGCCACAAGTCAAGAACGAATGGGTCAGATTTCTGTGTCACCGGTCTAGATAAGTAGTTTGTGTCAGCTAAGACTCACTGTTAAGTATTGAGAAAATGGTGGAGGCTAGCCTGGATTTTAAAAAGACCTTTTATTAAATAAAAAGCGCTCAAAATTTGTGTTTTGATACATGTAACGGGGTCAAAATTTTGGGGGAGCCTGTCCGGCTAAATTTTGGGGACCGCCCCTCCTGATCGACCAAAACCACCCTAAATTTGGCAAAATTTTGTAAAAATTTTGCAAAGAACCATTTTTTCTAAATTTTGCCCAAATTTTGGGGAGGGGAACTCCTCTATTTTGGGGTGGGGTCCCCCCATCTCTCCCTCATACATGTATATACATATCTACATTATATACATAATTTTTACTTTAATTTTTCTGCACAGTGAAAAACCATCGGTAGTTTAATCTCCTCGAGTTTGTATTCCCTATATCCGAATTTTCAGTTAAATTTAAAATTCTTTACTTTTCCTTACATTGTTTGTTATTGAAAATTGAATTGAAACGAATTGACAAAAATTGAATTGACTGTTATTTCAGACGAACACGACGGTCCGGAGAGCAATTTGACATCGGTTCGTTGGTGTCGACCTGACGTGCCCACAGTCAACCCTAATGCTGACACGATTGCTATTCAACAAGTCGATCTGGAACATTACATTGGTGAGTTTCGTTACTTGCTAGAGGATTAATTTGATTTGTTTAGTTGATATGAAAAGTGCTCTTGATTCTTTTTAGTTTGAAGTTTTGGAATGGCATAATATCAGCCTCAGTGGACAAATATGTGCGGCTTAACGTTTAGTCCATTCAGTTCTAGAGCATGTGCCGCTTTTTCAGATTGTGCTTTGATCACTTTTTAAGTACTACGACTTGAGATTAAGTAGTAAAACTACTGAATTTGATTTCCAGGTCATTTTGTCCGAAGCTGTATGCCCAGCTCCAAGTCAGGTCCGGAAATAGACGAGATGGGTCCGATAATTCGCATTTATGGCGTAACGCGAAATCAGAACTCCGTCTGCGTGAATATGCATGGCTACCGGCCGTATTTCTACTTTCCGGCTCCGGCAAACTTTGATTCCAGCCAGTTGGCCGCGTACAAAAATGCCCTTAATCAGGCAATTTTGGAAGAGGCGAAAACAAAGGATTTTCGGTAACAGAAATGGCGCCTGGCTTTGTAGATAGTGTCATTATTATGAATGTATTTTTTAGTTCGTTTCATAAGTTGTTTAATATTTTTTACTATATTTCGCAACAAGCTAGGCTTATTCAAGTGTTATAAGCCCTTAGCAACCAGGTTATAAACTGCTATTTTCTCCTCAGATTCAGGTGTTTTATTTTTCCCAGGTATTTTATTTATCCCATTCTATTTTCCCAAAGCCTATTTTTGTTAGTTTGTGTCGAAAGTGTAAAGTAAACGTAACAGTAACGGGTACGGGGTTCATTTTTTCAGACTTCGGTCACATTCAACTTCGGGACCACCCCGGTGTTAAATTGTTATAGTTCCATTTCAAAAAATGTTGGTACATTCCACCTGACACCTTCACCTATGATGTCTCCTTGGTGCCTCCGTTGAAGGGCCTAGGAATGGAGATTTCGTTCTACATAGCTGGTTCAGCAGGACTTCATGTCAGTTAAAAATTTTACCTGCCCCGGTTGGTACTCAGTCGTTAATTTTTCTATTTTGGGGGGAGTATTGACTCCCCCGATCACCCCCTGATACTTTGTATTCGTGTGATTTGACTTCAACAAGGAGTAAATAATCAAGCCAATCCAGTGGTGGCAGCGAGTCAGAATGACTTGCGGTATTTCAGTAATCCTGTACTAAAAGTGGAGAGTTTATTGGCGGAATCATTGTACGGGTACCACAGTGGTGGAAAAAAGACGTTCCTGAAGGTGACCCTCGCCAGTCCGCGACTAATTAATGCTGGTACGTTGTCAGTCAAATAGTATGATTATACTTTTTTATTATTTTCATTTTTAAAATATTGTTATTTATTGTGTGTTTGGAAACTTTTTTGTGTTTGAAAAATAGGTTTCAGTGAAGCTATTTGATTTCTCTTAGTTTTTTTCATTGGTGTTTTTGTTATTAGACATTCTAAATGTAAAAATTTTTGCTTACCTTGTTTAAAAAAGCAGTAGTATATAATTCAGTAATATAGCTAAAAGTATGGGATCTAGATCTGGGCTCTGTCTCATCTGTGTGTTACGGCCGTAAGTTTATTTACTGTTTTTTTAATAAGCAGCGGAGTTTTGGCTGAATGAATATTAGAATCTACCTTTTAAGTCTGGCCAAAAAATTCTGCACCCTGAAACAATAAATTAAACACCTGGTTTTATAATGAAAAAATGCGTTTCAGGCACTAAGAGTACGGCGAATAGTCACAAAAATTATTATGCCACCTGACACATGTTTTCTCTCTGGGTTAATTTTTTAGCATGGCATTGCTATTTGTGTCAGTTTTTTTATTTTAGGTAAAAAAGTAGTGGAAACTGGCAGCTATACTCTGATGAATCAAACTGCAGCCGCTATTCAGTCTTTTGAGACTAATGTGGATTTTGAAGTCAGGTAGATTACTTTTGGTATAAATGTTTCGAAGTGTGCTAAAAGTAGTTGTACGAAACAATAATTGGGACAGATTATTCTCCAGAACTAACTGCTGACCAAAATTTGTTCTTGTTAACGTTCCTGCGGCGTCAAGGAGAAGCGTGAACCTGGTTTCGCAGAGACTGTCTGGGGAGCTATCGCGATTCTCGAATAAATAAAGTCCCGTTCTAGAAAAGAAAAGTAAGACTTGGGAAGACGTAAGCAAATGCTTTCAAAAAATCACAATGCCCTTTTGTCCTACCAATCAGGGGAGGGGTTCACGTTTAACAGCAGATGATTCAAATTTGTCCTTGTCCCTGTGTCCTTAAGGCCAAGGCCGTGACTTTGACTTCCCTATCTTCAGGTTCATGGCAGACACTGGGCTGACGGGTTGTTGTTGGCTGGAGCTGCCAGGCGGCAAGTATCGCCTGCGTGAGGCTAGCTCGACGCCGCGCAAGGAGTCACGCTGCCAGCTAGAAGCAGATATTTACTATGAGGATGTGGTTGTGCACAAGTCGGAAGGCGAATGGTTGGATGTAGCACCCCTGAGGATTCTGAGCTTTGATATTGAATGCGCTGGTCGAAAGGGTGAGATTTTAAGATTTTTGAAGTTATGAAGTTTGGGGTTTTGGTGTGCAAAAGTTTGAGTGTTGGGTTTGACTTTATTGGAAAGACGGAATGATATAGATATCGTAAAGTATAGAACGTAACGTTTTTGAAGTTTGAACCGACGATGGTGTGCAAACGAGTACAAGTCAAGAAAATAGTATGTAGATATACTAGAAGTCCAGAATATACAACCTACTTCAGACAGTATATATATGTTCTGTTCAGTAACTTCTGAAAACTTTACGACATTGAGTGTCACAGAGCTAAAGCGAAGCATTCTACAAAGCGATCTGATCCTCTTATCGGCAAAACTACTTTGTCCATACTTTTTCCGCGCTATAGTGTGATCGTACTACCTGAGCGCGAAATTTTGGGCTAAACTGCTCTATGTCTATTGAAGATATTTCACAAAGAGTCAGTTCGTTGGAAAATACCGTCACAAAGTTGTGTGCATCCGTTCAACGTTTGGTTGACAGTGAAAGTCAATCTCAGCGGGAAGCCGAGCAGACCGGACAGTCCGGTCAGTCCCCTCCGGGCGATCTGCAGGTTGGTTCGACCCCAGGGGGATTTGAGCCCGACAGTAGGGCTGCCCGATTACAGCGGGAATATAAGGCTATTTCAAGCGCCTTTGCTTCGTCTGTGTTACCGGAACATTTGTCGTGGTCGTTTGGGTCACTGGGAATTAAAGATCAAAGTACAAAGAAAGAAATTTCTCTTATTGACGACGTTGCTCGATATTTGCAAGTTGCTTTTAAGCGCCTAAACGAATTTACCCCAGGGACTAGTGAGGAAACCGGGGCGGAACATTTAGTGACTGACCTTGCAATTATTCTTGAAGCTTGTCAGCTGCAATTAGCCGGACTGCTTCGTCCGTGGAACTTTTGATTCGACAACTGCTGCTCTGTATCAAGGTTTATACCAGGGTAGCTTATTTGGACAGCAAGAGATTCAAGCGTTGCATGCTGCTGCGCAGATCTCCGGCGCTTTATCGCAATCGAGGTCACACAGAGGGGGTGTTTCCCTGGGTGCTCGGGGGGCCCCTAGAGGCAGGGCTGGCACGGCTTATCTTAACCGCGTGGTTCGTGGGGGTTATCGCGGTGGTTTTGGCCGACCTCAGTCACATTTCCCCGGCAGCTCTGAAGGAGCTGATGACCCGTAACTTTGCAAATGGCATTTCCTGTATTGAACAATCCGGCGGGGGACGTTGCTGGCTCACTACAAGAACACGTTCAAGAATGGGTGAAAATAATGGCCAACCCAGTTGTCGTCCAGTGGATAGAGCAGGGGATCAAGCTTCCGTGGCTCAGTGGCCCACCTCCAAAAGTCTGCGTAAAAAACAAAGAGATGAATGCAAAGCACGAGGCATTCATAGACGACGAGGTGACCAGGTTGCTGCAAGTCAAAGCTATAGAAAAAATAGACAGTGCTCACTGTATTTGTGCTATTGGGGTTGTACCCAAGAAAAATGGAAAACTGCGAATGATCATAGATCTGCGACCCTTAAACCGCCATGTACAGGCACCAAAGTTTCAGTACGAGGACATCAGGTTTTTACCTCAACTACTATCGGAGGGCGACTACATGATATCAGCAGATCTAGAATCGGGGTATCACCATTTTACGATTCACAAAGACTATCGAAAGTATCTGGGTTTTTGTTGGCGAAACCAAATTTATCAGTTTCGTGTGCTCCCATTCGGCCTGAATTACAGCCCTTATGCCTTCGTAAAGGGACTAAGACCAGTACTAAAACACTTACGCGAGCAGGGACTGAAAGTTACGGCGTACATGGACGATTTTTTACTTTCTGCTCCAGCAGAAGAAATAGTTGCTGCAAGAGATGTAATGCAAGCAACGTTTCGGAAATTAGGGATTCACATGAACATGGAAAAGTCAAGTTTGCTTCCGTCACAACGGAAGGAACACATAGGGTACTTGATAGACTGCAGCCAGAAACCAGTTATTCGAATAACAACCAAAAGGATTCATTCGTTGACACACGATTTAAAACGTTTGCTCGAAAAAAGCACTTGCACAGCTCGAGTACTGGCTCAGGTCACCGGCAAATGCATTTCTATGTCCAAGGCTGTGTTTCCCGGAAAACTATACTTGAGGAACGCTTATCGTTTATTAAAAGGTCGAACAGGTTGGAATTCAGTACTGAAAATCGACAAAGCAACCAGAAAGGATTTGGAGTGGTGGCTCAAAGGAATCAAAGTTTGGAACGGAATATACGCACAATCGGGCCCAGTCGATTCTGTTCTTGTAACAGATGCGTCGGAGGCTGGCTGGGGCGCTCACTGCATGGGGCATTACGCGCAAGGTCACTGGCCTCGAAGTTACGCCCTAAAAGCTTCGAACGAGAGAGAAATGCTTGCCGTACTACTTGCACTAAAGTCGTTTCGGTCACTTCTAAAAGGAAAAACTGTAAGGCTCCTGACAGACAATGTATCTACTGTTGCGAATTTAAACCACTTCGGTGGGGCCAGCCCGAGTCTAACAAAAATGGCAAAAGCAACCTGGGCCTTCTGCCTACAGCAGGATATTGTTATACAAGCACAACATCTATCCGGGAACAAAAATTTAGTCGCAGATTTCTTGTCTCGTTATATCGATCATTACGATTGGATGCTAAGCGACGAAGTATTTCGTTTTTTAAATCGAAAGTGGGGTCCTCACAGCATAGATCGCTTTGCCTCGTACACAAATGCAAAGCTGATGCGGTACAATTCCCGGTTCTGGGATCCGGATGCAGAATCAGTCGATGCCCTACTGCAAAATTGGCGCAACGACAACAACTACGTAAATCCACCGTTCCGTCTATTGCCTTTAATCGTAGACCTAATAGCAAATCAAAAATGCATGGCTACTGTTATAGCGCCATTTTGGCCAACTCAGCCGTGGCTACGACAACTAATCAGAATGAGTGTAGAACCTCCAATTTGTCTGCACGCTTGGCCGCACCCGTTTTTACCAGGTGCGTGGGGAGAAATCGAACCACTAAAGAACTCCCGGTGGAAAATTTTTGCATGGAGAGTTTCTGGAATGAAGAGTTAAGGCGGCATGGATGGCCAAATGACATGATTGTTATCTTACTAGCTTCTCTGGCGGAAAACACAAAGCGACAATACAATTCCTATTTAAAACGACTATACAAGTTTTGTCTGTCACAAAATTTGTCTTTTCCCCCTAGTACTCGTGATTTTTGCATGTATTTGTGCGAAATTACAAAATCGGCAAACAGACCGGCGGCTATTATTCGAGTGGCAAAGTCCGCTTTTATGCTCCTACTGTCAATTCGTCCTGTAGACTATAATGAAACTTTAGTTGACAAATTTTGCATTGGTTTAATTAAAGGATCGACTGCTGAACCGAAAATTTCTCGGAATATAATACCTACAGGCCCGTTATTGGCTTACTTGTCCTCGCTGTTCCCACACGATGAACTGTCACCCTATTTGTTGCAACTTAAGGCTGTTGGTCTGCTGTCGCTAAGCGTGATGTGTAGACCTTCTGATTTAGCGCCTTTGTCGTCACGTTTAAATACTGCATTTGTTTTTTCTGCGGACAAAGTTAAATTTGGGAAAGCTCTAGAGTCTATGACTTTGACATTATTTGGTATAAAAAATGACTATTCGAGAGATGGTTTTCAGGTAAACATTGCGAAATCGTCCGACCGTAGAGTTGACCCAGTGCTGGCTCTACACGATCACATTAGAATGACGTCGATATTTCGTGAACGAACCCAATTAAAACCTATATTTCTAAATTTTGACAGCTTAGAACCAATGACAGCTGCTCAGATTGCCGAATCACTAAGCCAAATTCTGCAAAATGCAGGTCTAGTTGGATACGGTGCAAAGGACTTCCGTCCAACGGGGGCTACTATGGCTATTTCTGGTGGTTCGAATCCAAACACAGTCATGCAAATCGGGCATTGGCGTAATGTTCAAACGTTCATGCGTCATTACGTTTATGGTGTTCCGAATCAGACAGTGGGGGGGGGGGGGGGGGGGGCGCGGGCTCACCCCCCCCCCCCCCCCCCCGCGCCCCCGCCCCTCCACCCTCCCCCACCAGTTGTCTCCGAAGTGCCTTTGGAACATAAAGGCGCAGTTCTTCATCTTCTTCGAGGTACAGGAGCTGACCAATAGACAGTAAACCCAGTTCCTGTAATCGCTGTTGATCTTCTTCTACAAGAGCCACTAGCAGTTCAGCAGGGTCAAAGTCATGGAAAGGTCTCCGAACTGCCTTGATAGCACCAATTCTAGACATGCAATCAGCGAGGCAGTTCTCGTTGCCCGGTCGATAACGCACGTCCAGGTTCATTAGTCTCAAAACCTCCAGCCAACTCGCAATTCTACTATTAGGCGGCTGCTCCATCCAGAGCTTCATAACTGCGGTCAATGGTTTGTGGTCGACGTACGCAACAACCGGGTTATGGGAGATACTGATGTAGTCTCTAAACTGTTTTACAGCCCACACTAGAGCAAGCGCCTCCTTCTCTACAACAGAATATAACTGTTCCGACTTGCTCAGTGACTTTGACTCGACTGCAATCAGCTGACCCTTTCCACTCTCACTTGACCCTCTCTGAAATAAAACTGCACCCAAACCATATTGCTTGCATCCGTTTCAATTGTGAAGCAAGATTGCGGGTCTTCGTTGAATTGTGCAAGGGCTGTCGTCGTGGCCAACCCCCGTTTCAAACTCTCGAATGCTTCCTGTTGTTTTACGCTGCGACTGAAGGCAGCATTGGCTTTCGTTAAATTATAAAGCGGCCTAGCCAACGTTGCAAAATCTTTGACAAATCGCCTACAGTATCCAATAGATTTAAGAAACGTGCGCAGTTGCTTAAGGTCCTGAGGCACAGGCCAGCTGAGCAATTTAGCGACTATATCTGGGTCGGGTAGGATTTGTCCATATCTCAATTTGTGTCCCAGATACGTCACTTCATCTGTGGCAAACTTGCACTTCGACATTTTCAATCGTAAGATGACTAGACTGCAGTATTTTCAGCACAGCTCGCAAATGTTTCAGGTGACTTTCGAAGTCTGGGCTTGCGACTATTATATCATCGACGTAGACTCCGGTAAAGTCCAGGCCTGACAACAGTGACGAAACGTAGCGTTGAAACGTTGCGACTGCGTTTGTGAGGCCAAAAAGCATCACAGTGAACTCGCAAAGGCCATGATGCGTCACAAATGCCCTTTTCTGAATTGAATTTTCCTCCATTGGGATCTGCCAGTATCCTGACATGGCATCCATGACCGTGATATAACGAGCATCCTTTCCGAGGCGCAGCAGATCGTCGATTTGAGGCTTTGGAAACGCATCCTTTATTGTCAAATCATTTACTTTACGAAAATCTATACAGAATTGTATCGTTCCATTTTTTTAGTGACCAAAACAATGGGACTAGACCATGGGCTGACAGACGGTCAAATAACCTTTTTTTTTAACATCTGCGCAACTTCTTCTTCCACAACCTTTTGCTTGTGCCATAGCAGGCGCCTTGCTTTTTGTTTAATGGGACCACTCGTGGTTTCAATTTTGTGACTCACACCTGAAGCTTTACCAATGACGTCTCCACGTTGCTGGGCAAAAACTTTTTCAAACTCCAACAATAATTTTTGCAAAGCCATTTTCTGCCCGTCAGTCACGTTTTCACAATCATCTAGCTGAGGCACCTTGCCACTGTCCAATGGCTTTGAAGTCTGCTTGCAGGTGAGAACTTTGCAACTGTGCTTCTCTTGTTTCAGCGGAACTACATCTTCACGATACCCGACCACGCATCCTGCTTCAACAACGTGACCCGTGGTAATAGGAATCCTTAGTTGACCATTTGTCACTCTGGCCACAAAGCTCGGGATCCTGGTTTCAAATTTTTGTGTAGGCTCAAATAGGATGTTCCTATCCGCACCGCCCACGTGTGCCACAATAAGCTTGACACATTTGCCTCGTCGTTTACTTCTTTTTGTCGCGACAACACTACGAGCCTCATCGTCTTCAACTGTCTTGACCAAGCTCGCAAGCTCTGGTTCACTATTGCCGCTGTCACCATCTAGCTTTGACGACCGTTCCATCCAGAACGCCGAAGGCGCAACAACCCTCAGTTTACTGGCGTCCGCCAGCGACAGCAACACTTCATCGTCATCTGCGTCGATAACCAGAAACTGCACTTTGCAAAATGGCTTTTCCAACTCTGGAACTTTGACACTGACTTCAACAACGGGGCACGATTCGGCCTTGCCCCAAACACCCTTGGCTTCCACCATTTGAGTCAACGGATTAACCAAAAAATTCTGCAGCAGCGATCCGGGTAGAACACTAAACTCAGCCCCAGTATCCACTACGACCGGAATAGTGCACTGAAATCCGTCAAATTCCAGTGTTAGCCCGACGTCAGACAGTGCCGGGCGTCGACTTTTATCGGCCTTTGGCAGAAGAAGACAAGCATTCTTGGTTTTAAAACACTGCGCAGAATCCTCTGTCACAGCAACTTTACTCGCTCTAGACGCCTTTTCCCTCTGCGGACAGTCTTTAGCAATGTGGCCAAATTGTCCACATTTATAACAGGTTAATCCAGGTTGTGAACCAGCCGTCTTTTCCCTTTGGAGTGGACTCCAATTTTTAGTAAAAGTCTTTTTCGTTTCCCCAATTTTTGGCCAGTTTGAGCTTGATCCGAAACCTTTTATCCCAGCCCGACTTTTGCTGTCTAAAGTTTCTAGACCCGTCTGTCCAGGTCAGTTCTTTGGTCTGCTTTGTAGCTTGAAACTTTAAAGCAGTTTCTTCCTGCACTACACTCAAGTCTTTGTCGTCGGCGTCCTTGGTCAGTGCACCTAGCATTTGTTCTTTAATATTAGATTGAAGACCATTTAGCCACACCGCACGCAAAACAAACATTTCACTCTGGACCTTATGAAACTGTTTCCGGAAGCGGGTCAAATAAGCCTCAATATCTTCCCCTTTGTGCTGACGTAAATCTAAAAGCTTCAACGCCGCCGTAGTGGAGCTCACTACAGGCTCTAACAGAGGCGCTAGGTGAGAAACAGCGTCAGCAAAACTCGACTTATCCTCATTTGACAGTACCCGAAAACAATCCCTTGCCCTTCCCTCCAATAGACGCTACAGCAAAACCAAATCCGATTGACCACTCGCCTCGCTAAAGGTTCGTACCTGCTCCGCCCACTCCTTGAACGGAATCCCGTCTTTGTCATCATCACCAGAAAATACCTTTGGCGGCGGCACATTATAAACCTGTCGTCCCATCGCGGCCAAACGTTCGTGAAGGAGCTGAAACTGACTTTGGTGTCGTTCTTCTGCTTCTTGATGACGACGCTCCGCGGCTTCTCGGTCGCGCCGAGCTTCATTCAACTGTTCTTGGAGCACATTCACCAGAGCAGCGACATCCGGACTCACTCCTGCAGCACTTGGACCCGCGGCGGCATCATCGACAGGATCACCAGCTGGGGCACGTCGGGAAGGCATCTTCAAAGTCGAACCGGAAATTTGAGAGGTCCCGGGTTTCGGCACCAATGTAGGGATTGCCAGAAACCGAGCTTCAGTTCTCAGTCATCTTTAGAAAGCATTAGAAATCCTGCAGTCATTAGAAAGCCACAAGACATAATCAGGCTATTTATTAGTATGTTGTATCAAAACTGTA
>JASANF010018535.1:0-13619 GCA_030248245.1 Trissonchulus sp. WLG1_4 | reverse complement strand
TAACTGAAACAACCCTACCCAGGACCCCCTTGGCTGTCTGGAGTTAGACGAACAGCTCGTATATTGGCCCTCCAATTAAATAACTATGCAAATTAGTTCATAGTTTTTAGCCAATCAGTATTTTTATAGTATACGTACATAATAAGGCAGCCAATAGGATAACATGGGTGAAGCTTTCGCAGGTAAATATGCACCTTAGTTTCATTTTGGCGTTGGTAGTTTGTCTTCTGTACGTTGAGATGAGTGGTGACGGCTGTCAATCGGGAGACTTTGGAGCCAAAAGAAGCTGTGTGCTTGTTTTCATACCTAGCTAAAAAATACTGAGTTCCGACCAGTAGAAAATCACTTTCAATTTAAATCTGGAACAGCTTCATTCATTGACTCTATTTATTTAGAAAGACAGAGCTAAAGTTTTCACAATTAGTAACCCACTGGCAAGGTCAGCTAACGTCGGTCACTAACTCTAAATCGGATTATGTCCCAAACAGTATCCTTACTTTGGCCAACTAAATTGTTGATTGTCAAATTTGTTCCGAACAGCAACCCTGGCTTGGACAGCAACTTTATGAGACGAAATGGTTTCCAGAACGGAAACGGAATTCTACTGAAAGTGGATTTTCAGCCTAAAAACGCTCAGTTTGCATGACTACAAACAGTACCCCAGATTTCACAGACGGTCGGTTTCTCTATAGACTGAATTAATTTTAGGTTTAATGAGTAATATTTATTTTGGCCCATAAACTGAGTCAGTTTAATGGCTCATCCTTGGCCACCAAAAGTCTCAAGCTTTGCTATTAAACTTCCGAACTAAATTCGCTTTACTCAAACGTTAGTTTGTTTATTTTTTTGAGTTTTTAGTAGGTTTAAATAGCAGAGAACAAAAAGCACATTTTAGATGTAAATTTTCGAAACTAATGTACATAAATTTAATCCAACGCCGCGCTTCCTAGTTCCTTCTAGAGGAAAGTTGAATAACAAATAGCCAAGCTAACATTTTTTTCTGGAAAATGTCACAAAGGCTTCTTTAAATGTACCTGAAACCATACATGTAGTTGGGGGGGGGGGGGAGGGACACCCCCTCCCAAAAAAAATTTGGGAGGGGCGTCCCGCCAGGGGAAATAGGGGGAGGGTCCCGTCGGGAGTAAAATTTTGGCCAAAATTAAAAAAATCATTTTTTTGTAAAATTTAAGCAATTGTTACCGAAATTTTTGCCAAAAAATGTCAAAATCGGTGTTTTGGTCAAAAAAACTAAAAATTGCGTCATTTTGAGGAAGGAGGGTGGTCAAAAATGAGGTGACGCAGGGGAGTGGGGTCCCACCAAGGGGGGAGGGGTACCCAAAGTTTCGGTGCTGTTACATGTATGCCTGAAACTAGCAGTAGGGGTCCAAAAAATTTAAATTGCCGTTCAAAATTTATATCCAATTAGATAACAATGTGAATTGTGATTGTGTGGACAGGCTGATTTCTTGTTTCGAAATTTTATTTCGAATTTCTGTAATGTGAACGCACAAGGCTTTATTTCTTATTTCTTATTTCTTATTTCAAGCTTTTATTTCTTATTTCTGCCTATTATTTCTTATTTTTATTTCTTATTTCCTATTTCTGATTTCTTATTTCTGCGCAGTGGGAACCGGGCCTTATATCATATGTACCTGTCTTGAAAAACAGTGCAATAACTAACGTCAATAACTAAGGAACCGTGTCAAAAATTCAAACGTATAACACGTTTGAAATGACACGACATGATACACGATTTGCAAAAGCGAAAACACGTTTGGGGTTTAGCTGCGGCTCTCATTTGATAGCCAATTAGTGACACCAATCAAAAGTCAAATTTTTGGGGAGGGAGAGGTTTTTTCATCTAAATTTTGGCGACCATTTCCCTTTGATCGTCAAAAAATACCCCAAAATTCAGCAAAATTTTGTAAAACTTTCGAAAAAATTAAACAAAAGCAGTTGGGTCTCTCCTCTTATATTTTGAGGGGTCTTCCATCCCCTCTATACGTGTATGCATGCTACATTTTATTCAGTGCCTTTGTCCTTAGTCTGAGCTTTGATTGCTCGACAACAGCTGGGTTCAGCAGGCTGAATATAAAGTTGGAAAATAACTTAGTTGCGGAGAAGATTGTACGTACGTAAAATTTCTTTAAGTATAGGCGAAGTCAGCTAAAATGATTGATTTGGCTTAGTCGTAAGGTCAAATGTCCATCAAATGACACGATTTGCTTTTGCATTTACACGTTTGCAAATCGTGTTTTCAAACCGTGTACACGTTTTGAAATTCGTGTCATTTTTACACGGTTCCTAAAGTGCACGCTGCTAGATTCACAGCGTGCATCTAAGTTATTGACTTATTGCACTGTATATTTCAAGACAGGCATATAGTACACTTTGTAGTATGCACTCAGAAACTAACACGTGAAGCGACAAGTGCATTCAAGTTGTGTCAAGATGAATTATAGCCATAAACTAAAATCTTTGACATTTTTCTAATGTAGTCTCTACTCTCTACTTTACAGGTAATAACCGAGATATGGATTTCTGTGCGCATGGTTGACAAACTGTTGGATTCGACAGTGAGCGTGGTTTCCCTGGAGGGTGACGTGCTGCGGACGGAGGTGACTGCCTTGCGCAAGGAGAGCACCCTCAGCTGCGCCCTAGACTTCGTCCGGCCGATCATCAACAGCGCCCTCAGGGGGATTCTGCCCAGCAACTTCCAGCTGCCCGTGGACCAGGGCAAAGTCCGCGTCAGCGACCTGGACGTAGACATCGTCGACCACGTCATGAAAATCGCCGCTGACGTGCAATTGGAACTATGATATCGGTCGGACATACTTTTAACGGGATCAAAATTTAAGGGGGGGGGGTTTGTCGGCCAAATTTTGGGAACCCTCCCCCCTGATTGGCCAACGAACCCTAAATGTTGCAAAATTTTGCAAATGTTTAGCAAAAAAGTGCCATTTTTACTAAATTTTGCTCGAAACTTTCGGGACCCTCCCCCCTCGGCCCCTCGTTTTTGGGGGAGAGTCCCCCCCTCCCCCCCTGCCCCCTCATCCATGTACGCGGTCGGATGACATTTCACAAGTGTGAATGCAGTTGATGTTTTGTTATGTTGTTCTCAATTGGTGCCGCTTAATCTACGGCGGCTCTTGAATCAAGGGTTGGGTATGTTGTGAGTTTTCGCACTAGTCGTGATATATGTAACAGTGTAAAGTCAAGCGGTGAGCTTGAACAGGTTCGAGCAGAGAAGTGATCAGTTGCCTATCTGACTACGGTCTAGGGCGATATGGAGACGAAGCGCAACCGAATAATGAATCAGGTTTATTGGTAAAGAAACAAGCAGGGACAGGGCATGTATGCAGAAATATAACGTAGGGACAATAGGAACAAACGAGGGACACAACCCACCCACCCGACACTTACGATCAAAACTGATGATCTGATCGTATCGAGGAACATTAGCTACCAAGACCGAGGGACTCACACGGAAGTACACCGAAATAGATTGAGTGTGTTGCACTTGGTGATGCAACTAGAGTTATGTGTACTTCGTCATAGATACTTGACAATAGTAGTGTGCGGACGGCCTGATTTAAGGCTGTAATTACACCCACAGGTAAATTTACCTAGCTAGGTAAATGGGAGGTAAATGTAAGGTTAATGGGAAAGTTTCAACTAAAGTACAATACCCATTCAGATTTGGGCTAATATGTTCAAGTAAAAATTCAGGTAACGTAATTGTAGAATTTACTGACAAATAATACGCATACAAAAAACAAAAAAGTCATACAATGTGAAGTTAGTCTGTAAAATAAAACAAAAAGGTGAGCATTGGCTGCAAATACATAAAAAGATAAAAATAATAAATATATCAAACAATTAAAAACATGAAGCAAACAAAAAAATAAAAAAATTAAAAGACAACAAATACATAAAAATAAATAACAACACAGCTGAAAAAGTGTCTAAGCAGCGTCGGCCAATTCAGCAAAAACCGGCGGCACCTTGGTTTCTGGATGAACTTTATGCAAATGAGTTTGAGCGATGCTAGCCACAGACGGTGGTTTGGAAATGGTATAGACAATTGGTTCGGGTGAGATTTGTGCCCACGACTGTTTTTCGCCACTGCCAAAGATCAGAAAAAAGATGGTGCCACTAAGACCCATGGCACCTGTTACAAAAAGGGCATTATGCCACCCGCCCGTTGTGCCATGGGGGGTTAGGGCACCGGTAATGTAGGGGGCCGAGATACCGGCCAGATATGACGCAGCTGCGCCCGCTGACGCAATAGTTCCCGTAAACTGTGGCGCGATTACGCAGGATGATCGACTGTAGCCTTGCGTAGACAAGCCTAGAAACAAGTAGCCAACGCACAAGACCACAATGGCACCTACGGCATGTTTACAGTCAAATAGTGCCATCAGCATTATTGCCACACTGGGGACAATGCCAGAAAGACCACAGAATAGCTTCACTGCAGCCGTTTGGCTGATTCGTCGCGTGAGTAGTCTGTATAGAAAACCACTGGATACCACGCCGAGAATTCGCATGACGAACGGAAAAGCACTCATGGCAGAGTTTTCTTCAGCGGAAATCAAAAGCACCTCCTTGAGATAAGTCGGCAGATAGTCGGCAACCACATAGGACATATACCAAGAGGATGAATTTGCCAAAATGATGGCAATCACAGCCGGAGACGTGAACATGGCACGATAGGGCGGTTTCAGAGATTGGTTGGTTTGCGTTTGGTTGGTGCAGAGCTTAGAAATGTATCGTTTTTCGTCTGGCGATAAAAACCAAGAATCGTTCACGTTGTCTGAATAGAGCGCAAGCCACCCAGCCGCCATAACTAGCGAAATAGCAGCGGACAGGTAGAATATATACTGCCACCCGATGGTCTTACAAATAAAACCACTGGTTGCCATGGTGAACAGGGATCCAATTTGGAACCCTCCTGCGATGATCCCCAAAAGGGGAGCCAACTCGTCTGAGGAGAACCACCGATTGCACAGAATCAGAACAGCGGGCCAGCTAATCTCCAGAGATAGACCCTGGACCACTCGGAGTCCCAGAACGGCGTAGGGACTTAGGGAGGCAGCCAACGGCATTAAGGACGTCGTCACGGCACTGGCCAAAGCGGCCGTCACGTAGATCCAGCGCGCACCCACGCGGTCGAGAGCGTAGCCCACGGGAAACGTGAACAGCATGGCACCCCAGGCTTCCGCTGCTAATAGGTTTGACTGCACGTTTCGATCCCACTCAAAGGTGCCGCCATAATCTTCTTCCGATTCCTCCAGTTGAAGTCTGAAATGCAGTATATAATATTAGAAGGTTGCAAGACAAACAGCGGACTATATAAAAAATATCGAATCAAGGGTCATGCTGTGATTAAAAAACTTCCTACTGACTAAATAGCTGACTTAAATTATTCAATAAAACTAAATATTAAACTTAAATACTTGATAAATACAAAAAACTCAATGCCGGCTTCCATGATTTTTTTAAATCAATGATCAAGTTAGCAATGACAGCAAGCTACATGAAGCATCTCCTAAGCTCTACCCATAGTAAAGTCATCTTTCAGAGAAGCACACTATAGTTTAATTGACCAAAAGAATGAAATGGAGGCGCCGAAAATGGAGCCCAGGTCGCTCGCATCGAAGTCAAGAATGCTAACCACTACCCCCACAGCCCCCAAGGCTCACAGGCCCTGTTTCATTCCGGGGCATATAACGTACATATAATGGCATATTCGTTACAACACATATACTCTTGACAATATACCGCCAAACCACTAACCCGCCTCTACACGTTGCTCTGGTGCCAGTCTTATTGGAGCCAGCTGGTTGCAGATAGGTGGCGTTAACCATGCAGGTGATAGCAAAGTTGAGCGTGAGCCAGCCGTTGTTGGCCATAAAACAGCCGCAGCAGGCGAGAACCATCATTGCGGCACGACCTGAGGGCAACAGCGGGTAGTAGAACTCATTCCGTGACACCGTGTATTTACGGGTTCCCATGGCAGGGGTCTGGGAACGGTTGTGAGAGTTGTCCGGTTACAGTACTTAATAAATATCTGAAAAAAATAGTAATGTTAAGTACAGCTACCCAACTATGTATTTCAGGAAGTTGGAGGAGCAGTTGACTAACTGTCAACTCATTACCTAACTTAAAATAATTGGTAGTAATTGGCTTAGGCGCATATTAATGAATATACTAATACTGCAGACTCAGTAGTAAGGAAGAAAGGTCAACTTTTCTCTAAGCAGAATTGTGTTACCTGACTCAACAGCCGGCTAATAACTAACTAGTTTTCTTTGTTGAAAAAAATGAAAGTGAAATCAAAGTAAAATCAAAGAATTTTAGAAAGAAAAAATTTCATGAAATAATTAGGTAGCTGTATTTAATATTGAGAGTAGCAGATGAAGTACGATTTCGTTATTAATAGGTATAAATTTAATTTTGTAAGCTACCAATGTGTGAATGTCTAGAAACTGATTCTACATGACAACAAAAGAAAGAAAAGAAAAAGCAATCCAACACGGAACAGAAAAAAAAGAACAGCATCTTAACCTAAGCGTAACGTAACGTAGCGGAACGCCATAACGTAAACTGACGGTTAGCAACCGTGACAGTGCTATTTATTTGAAACCTGTTGCGGTGTTTTACGATCGGCGCCAAGCTAATCACATGCAAAACTGGTTAATACAACTTTTTTGTCGCCATTTGAACCCTGTTTGGGTCAAAAAGTTATTGCTAAAACTTGAAAAGTCTTGCTTGTTGACGTAAAATGGACAGTTATCAGGTGTTTTTCACACGCGGCTTATCATTATTTTGTTTTTCCTAAAGCCTAATAAACATTTATGCCACAACGGACGTGCAATAAAATATGGTTGCCATTAAAAACCATTTCAAACGCTGTAAACACGGCAGCATAGAATTTGAAAATTTAAAAATAACCTGTGTACTTGATCGAAACAGTTCCTTTTAAATGAATTTGAGCAACATAATGCGAACTTACACGCGTAATTCATGCGATCAGAGTTTAAGTTCAACCTGTGTGAAGTTTATACAATGATTTTGACTGACAAAAAGATAAGTGAAATATAGCTTGAGTGCCACGTCTGAACACTATCAAATTACGCATGGAACTTTTCATTACAATGTTCTACATATTTAAAGGCGATGTTCGAGTTCAAAGTTGATCATGTTTTGAGTTTTATCAAAGCTTTGGCGACACTGCAGATTTTATAAAGTTATGTACATGTCCAAGTCCAAGTGGACGTGAAGACAAAGTTTATAATGGTTCAGATGCTCAAAATTATACCGTTTTGAAATATTTATACCAAAATTACTGGATTTTAGTTGTTATCGCTTAATATGGTAGTAGTGTTGTTCCGTCAGAGAATTTTAGTTTAGTTTTAGTTATAGTTTTGGTATAATCTTTGGTTAAATCTTTAAGCTGCTTTTTGGAAAGGTTGTCTGGTTGTCAACGTTTTTTGACCGTTTAAACCTTTAAACGTAAACGCGTTTATACGTTTAAAGGTTTAAACGTTTAAACACGTTTGAACGTTTAAACGTTTAACCGCGTTTAAAAATTTAAACGTTTAAACGTTTAACCGCGTTTAAACGTTTAAACGGTTACACAAGTGAGCGTTTAAACGCCTTTAAACGTTTAAACGGTTAAACAAGTGAGCTTTTAAAACCGTTTAAACGTTTAAACGGTTAAACAATTGAGCGTTTAAACGCGTTTAAACGTTTAAACGATTATACATGTAAGCGTTTAAAAGTTTAAACGCTTAAGGTGGTAGTTTCGTATATGCAGTTTTTGTCGCGATTCACTCGAACCAACAGCTAACTTTATGAAATTTGGCACACGTATGAGGCACTTTTAGGCCAACATATGGGCACATGGTAGGCTCTTCATAGTCAGTTACACTATAGTTATTACAGAAAAAGTAGTGTTTTGATATTTTGTAGATATTTTTACAATATTTCGTAATTTTTAAAAAACTTTTTCTCAAAAACAGTGTTGATTTTCACTAAATTAAAAAAAGGAATCTAGATATTTTACTTAAAATCAGTTTGGAGCGTTAAAACGCATATTTAACTGCAACTGTTTTCAGGAAATTGATACTTTCTGAATTCAACTGCGATTTTCACTTTAAAATGATGTGATGTAAAATTTAAGCTGCGCATATCTTCAAAACTCGGCACCGAACTAGATAAAGTTGTACTACAGTGTTATGTCCAAACTCATGTTACCAACTGTAATATAATCAGGGTTATGAGCTCTGAAGTGTATTACCCCCATTTTCGACAAAAAACGCTCGAAAATACGTGACAAGAGGTGATGTTCGTTTTACCTAGCTTCCGTATTGTCCTTTGAATGTATATATTAGCGGGCATATTGAAAGACAATAGGTCACTTTAGACTATGGTGGTTGCCCTGGCAACGCATACACGTTCATTACACTAAAAGATGCGTCATGTACTCGAAAGTGTCAATTTGCTGATTATGTGTGCAGTCTATATTCATAATATTTAACCAAAATGAAGAAAACTGAATTGCCTAGATTCCGTTTTTTGCAATTATTTGTATATTTGTTTTCTCAAGCCATAAAGTTTTACAAAGTTCAAAAAAGTTCTATTTTGAAGTTTAGATTTGAAATACTGAAGCAACGTGATGACTTATCAAAATGAAACTATGCATGTATTGAGACACCTACAAGTAAATTTAGACTAAATTATAATTAAACTTCATCAAGTCACATTCTTTCCAAAATGAAACAAAAAGCAAAAACTTGAAAAAATGCCGAATTTGAGATATTTCACAGCGTATTCTGGGCAAACTGTTAAAAATGTTAACAAAACAAATACATGTGCTTATGCTCTATTTCTTTGTCTGTGAAATGCAAAAAACCGCTTATAAATAGCTTCTAAAACAACCGAGTAACAGCTCATCAAAAAAGCTGCATATACGAAACTACCACCTTTTAATCGCGTTTACGTTTTTAAGCAATTTGCACTAAATTTTGTGTGCATAAACTAAAACATATGTCCTTTTAGTCTGTGTAAACAAACTAGACAAACGGATTGATAAATGTGGTGACATTATCGAATGTGAATAGGTTTTTTTACGTCATTTTTCCGAATTCGCGATTTCACTGCTAACTGTATGCTGCAGCAGTTTTGCTGAAACGTAGCGAAAATATTTGCCTCAAGACATATTTTCAGAATATATAAAGAATAACGTCTGAAATTTTACTGAAAAAGTTTCACAGTCGCGCAAAATCGACTGCTTTCGCGACACTACCCCCTTAATTAAGTCGGACTTAATCGAGTCGGACTTAATTAAGTCTGCATTCCTAAAATACTGGACTTAAGTGGACTTAATTAAGTCCGCTGCAAATTTAAGTCCATTCAAGTCCGACTTAACTGGACTTAAACTTGCAGCGGACCCAATTAAGTCCACTTAAATCCGGTATTTTTGGAATGCGTTTAAGTCCACTTAAGTCCGCTGGTTTAAGTCCAGTTAAGTCAAGTCCAGTTAAGTCCATTTTAGAAAAAGGCCCTAAGCTAATTTAAACATTCTACTGAAGGGTGTGCGCGGGCTCTATTGCTATGTGTGCATAGGTCATTGGTGATGGTCAACAGATGACCGCAAGTTAGACTATTGTTGTCCAATCCTTGCGTTTAATATATTTAATTTAATTGAGTTTATTAATATATTTAAAAGTCTAGTACCACTAGTTAGACTAGTTAGACTATATCGTATTTGTCTTAGTTTAGTCTGTTTTATGTTACATTATTTGAAAAATCAACAAAATTTATTTAAATTTTTGTCTATATTCGATTGCTCAGAGATTTGATCATTCATGATGTGATCTGTACAATCAGCTCCTTTTAGAAAAACTTTTCAGGGGACATAACTTTTGATACAGTAGTGGTACAGTAACAATTTTAACTCATTTGAGAGGAAATTATAAGAACTTTCAAATGATGGGTCACATGACCCTGTGACGTGACGTTTAACGTACGTCAAAATTTATAAAGTGAATTTTCAGCAAGAAGCGCCATCATGTGATATGTCATTTGAAAGAGGTAGAAATTGTCTTTCCAATGACATAATTTTCAACTTTCTAGACTAAGTTGTGGTCATTTTTGTATAAAGCATTAACGCTTCTTTTAGACACTTTGATGAAACAGATGGGAAGTATCGCGTTTTTTATAATAACGTTAAAACGTTGCTCGTAGCAACAAGCAAATAACTCCATTTTACGTAGCGTCTAACTTTGGAACCAAGCCACTGCACGAGATTTGAAAGCTAAACGTCATAATACCACACTTGGTTCTAACTGATACTTCAATGTGAAGTTGAGGGGTTCATTATCATTATGAATAGGATAGTATAAGTATATTAAATATTACTACAAGTCTAGTGCGTCTAGTTTAGACTAGTTAGACCATGTCGTATTTATTTCAGTGAAGTCTGTGCTATGTTACATTATTTGAAAAATGAGCAAAAAAATTTGATTTTTGCCTAAATTCAATTGTTTTGGGATTTGATCACCCATGGTGTGAACTGTACAGTCAGCCCCTTTTAGAAAACTTTTCAGGGGCCATAACTTTTGATATGGTAGTGGTACAGCTACGCTTTAATTTCAGTTGAACGATTTCGAACGAAAACGAAATGAAAACGAAAACGAAAGCGAAAACGAAAACGAAATGCACGAAACTCAAATAATTTCTATTGCGACCCAAAAGTTGTAAGCCTACCCACTTGATTTGATTAGTTTTTAATGGATGAGTGCGCCTGTCTTTTCTGCTGCCCTGAGTATTGCTTTGCTATTCATGTTTGCCGCTCTCATTCTCAAACTCATACTAAACTTTAAAGAAGCATACCGCCACAAACTTGACAGCTGAGGCCGCCTCAGCTGCCAAATTACACAACGAGCGAAAACGAAAACGAAATTGAACGAAAGCAAAAACGAAAGCGAAAACGAAAACGAAATGTTTATCAACTGAAATTAAAGCGTAGCTGTACAATAATAATTTTAACGACATTTGTCAAAAAATTGTTAGAGCTTTTAAATGATGGGTCACATGACCGTGTCACGTAAGTTTACTCTCAGATATTTATTTCGGAGTCATCTGAAGAGCCAGGTGGTCATATGACCCATCTTTCGAAAGCCCTGCCCGTCAGCAATCCAATGATGCTATTGTTGTGTCCGTCCGAGTTATTAAAGGCCACTTATGGTGCTTTTAAGGATATGAGAAATGGGACACTTTTCAATGTAGTAATTACGATTTAATTATGATAACAATGTTCTATGATGTGAAACCCTTAAAATCCCCATAACTTTTGTTATGGGTGTCGCAGCCACCTGGGAGTTTCACCATTCAATTGGTGTTTATTAGTCGTAGATTTGAATTATATCAGAAACGATAATATGAGACCGTTTACATCGGAGCAGGATATTATGAGGGGCCGGCGGCGCTTTCGATTGATGGGTTACGTCTACGTGACCCATTTACTGTAAGTTGACGTAGTTTTGACCTTGGCGCCCGGACGGAAACCGCTATGTATGACCTACCCCAGACGCTTTTTATCAAAAAATTATGCATCTTACCTTACCGCTTACCACAGGTTGTACTACATTTTTGAGAAGTATCATGAAGAATCTGTAATTATCATTATTTTTAGTATAGTTCATATCATGTAATTATGTAAATATTATGTAACTAATATATTAAAAATATTACTTATTGATATTGTTTATATTTTATTTATAAATATTTTATTAGAAAGTATAGCAAATTGTCGGTGCTCCCGGTGGAACTTTTTGCAGCACTTTCAGCCTCTTAGATTAGTCAATATGTGGTTTCCATAAACGCATCAAAATTCATGCAAATGCACCATAACTAAAGCGTTGTAATTTTTAGCCTATGGTTGAAGTAAAAGTATATAGTTTGCACAGACAAGTTTTTTATCATTAATTTTATTAGCCAATCAGAGTCAGATTTTGACCACTAGCAATGACCTATTGACACAAGAAACAACAAATGCGCACGTATATCAGCGCACACCGATGTCTCAATCAGGCATCTCAATCACAACTTAAACTAAGCAGCCCAAGGGGTCAGAAAGTGATTAATACAGGCTGTCGGTTGGGTAGGTGTCATCATTGAACTCAGAATGAGTCTGAAGCGGCTCACAAATGAAGTTAAACAGGCTTTAGGTTGGAGTGAAGCTGTTGAAAAGTGAGGCTAAAATCAGCTTCATTGGAACTTTGGAATTTTGACCTGTGCTGTATGTTGTATTTCATCAATTGCCTCATTGTATGTGTCATTTTTTTAGTTATTTACTTCACAATTTTGTCAGTTGTTTAAAATAAGCATGCAAGCATTAAGAAAAAACTAAGCAAATTCACAATGAATGTGCATCAGATGCCGTGAACCTTGAAGCAAAGTAGTCGGTAAGCACTTAGAAGCTGAAATAGTAGAGTGCTGGTCTGCAAATCCTGATAGAGCTGATTCTAAATTCCACTGCTTTATTCTTATGCTGATGACAAAAAAAATGAAATTCCCTCTTATGTTTGACACAACAACATGACAAACATTTTTTATTCCTTTCGTGACAGACAGTGCAATTTAAGCATCGTTGCTACATATATAGCATTGGTACATATACGAGTTGAGTTTTCGCACAGGATAATGTAATAATTGCTACACATGTGCGTATAAGTTGCAACTCTAAAAGAGTTTGTAAAATAATAAATATTAATACGAATAAACAAACAAATAATAACAACACAATGACAACTACATATACTCTAACGAACGAATACATTGACTAAAGCATCAATCTTCATATTAATAACCTCAGACTCATACATTCCTATAGCGTTTCTGACTAAAATCAGTGGTTCTAAATCGTCCTAAAAATTATCAGAATTTTACAGACTCTCAAACTTAAAAATTCAACAAAACCTTTACAATTTTTCTACACTCAAATTTTAAAGCACATCTTGTTCGATTGAGCGATTGATTTACATAACTATACCTTCTACTATTGTATCAAATCTTGCAGCCAATTGTGCAGGTGTATAAAATGTAGCTACATCTACTACAATTGTGGTGAACTAATGTAGCACATGTACTATATGATGTCACACATGTATGTGATGTCATACATCGATGCAGCTGGATCTTACATTTGGTTTATGAGTATGTAGCTGATGTAAGTGTACACCAATGTTGAGATGCGATAATGCAGTTGCTGAAATAATATCCGAGATTCCAAAAAAACAGTTGGTCCTGGCGGCTGTTGCTCAACTTTACAAGTCTTGCAATTGTAACAATTGTAAGTGCAAAATCAGGTGATTCGTAATGAATTTATATGACGAATTCGTAACGAATCACCTGATTTTGCACTTACAATTGTTACAATTGTAAGATTTGTAAAGTTGAGCAACAGGCCCGTGGACGCAGTGAATGTGAAGCACTACGGCACAATCTAAGTTTTTTAGTACTGTGCAAAACTAACTTCAATTCACAATCCAGTCAAGTTTTCAGGTATTTGACGTTAGTTTGTCAGTTCTCGTCGGAGCCACACTGGT
>JASANF010018533.1:0-11729 GCA_030248245.1 Trissonchulus sp. WLG1_4 | reverse complement strand
CCGACGCGTCGGCCGACGCCAACTTTTCCGACGCGTCGGATGATGTCATCCGACGCGTCGAGTGATGTCATCCGACGCGTCGGTGCTACCATCCGACGCGTCGGGCTGATGTCATCCGACGCGTCGGATGATGTCATCCGACGCCAAAACTTTTACCAAGCATTTTGGGTCAATATTGGAATTAGGGTTGCAACTTGCAGTCAAAGGGCCGAGGTTTTTTGTGCATGGGGGGTGGGCAAAAATAAAATTCAAGCACTTGAGTGTACTACAAGTTATTAAATTAAATTTATTAAAAGGTTTAGATAAAAATTTTAAATTTCATTACAAAAAATTTTACATTTATTTAAAATGACTTGAAAAATTGATACTAAAAAATAAATAGCATAGGAAAGCTTAGTATATACACTGAAATTTTTTTGGCCAGTAAACCAGACAGTCTTATGTAACCTGGCAAACTCTCCCCCAATTGCTAGCATCTATTAGAAATAGGGGATACTTCACACACAAAATTCCAAAAAAGATAACTTTTTTCCAGATTTGAAAGTAATTTGCCTTTTGTTTGAGTTACTTAGGTAAGTTTAGAAATAAAAAAGTAAAAAAGTATTTTTAATTACATATTTGTTTCTGTCGTTTCTCGTTTCTGACCCCCCCTTTTCTATGCTTGCATCTAAATTTTATCGAGTTTCATTTGGCGTCGGATGATATAAAACTTTTCATGCGAGGCCAGCAAGCTGGGGGGATTCATTCAGCATTCAGTTTGCAATGATGTCGCAAAGTCGGAAAAATGACGTTTTGAAAACCTATCCACATTCGATATTTTGGTCACATTTATCAATTGTTCTGTTTAGTTTGTTTAAACAGACTGATGTGTTCTAGTTTATACACACACAATTTAGTGCAAATAGCTGTAGCGGCTATGGAGTAATACTCGTTTGAACTGTGAACGTAAACCGTAAAGTAGTAACAGCAATAATAATAAATTGTGAAAAATCTCAACTCTTATTTTCAAATCAAAAGAAAAACATACCTTCAATTTTCTTTTTTCTTATTTGGGGCAAAAAAGTGTGCATCGACATATTTAATGTACTTCACAAGCTGGCCAATATAATATCTAGCTTGTTTTGTTGATCATTATGTGCCTATTGTGTGATGTCTGGCTTACAAACGGCGATTGGTAGTCGATATTTGTCGATATTGGTAGTCTGGTGTCTGGCAGTAATTATTTAACACAATACAGCGTTAGACTAACTTCTCAATGAACGTACTATTTTAAACTAAAAATTTTTTTTGCAGCCCAAGAGCAAAATTGCTTTGGCGACACTGCCTCCTTGAACCACCGAGAGGATTACCGGACCTGAAAAAATTTTTCATCGCATCAAGACTCAAGAGACATCGTGCATTTTTGTTTGTGACATGATAAAATACTGTAAGCAGCAATTTCATGAAAAGTTGAAATTTCAGGTCTGAATCCCTCCTGTTTATAATCATGAATTCAGATCGTTTTGGCTCTGTAAGCTGTGAAAACTAAAAACGCCTGTGAGTTTGTTGAAATGGGACCCTGCTAATACGATAATCAAGATTAGTCGTAGTAGGTTGCAAAACTTGAGCAAAACTTTTTGAAACTTGTTGCTGTTTCTCACAATCCTTCTGTTGACACTAACTGGATTTTTTTTTTACTAAAGTAAAGCAAGACCAAGTAAAAACTGTTTTTAAAACAAAACTCCAGCTATGCATTGACAACAAGCCTGAATTATTAGTTTTTTACCAAAAAAGTCTAGTCTAATGAAATTAACTTCATTAAGGGGGTTGTTGCTAACTGTATAAGTAAAAAAAATATAATTTTTTTATTTGCAGTTGCAAATTTGCTTCAAATTTGCACACATTGTAAAGGTGGTGCATAGCAGTTGTGAAAAACTGTAACCCTAGTTAACGCCATTTTTTGGTTCTTAAAAAGTCAATTTTACGTGCAAATCACAGGAGCAAAAAACAGTTTCTGTGGTCGCAAAGCGTCCCTTCATCCCATTTGTCAATAAATAAATAAATAAATAAATTAATCCCTAAATTTTCTCATAACACATGTTTATTAGACGCAAGGTAAAAATATTATTCAGATTTACAAAAATGTTATCCTTTAGGTATATCCTATCACAGACCTATTTAAATTGCTGTCATTATAAGGTTATGAGGTATTACATTTTATTTCCACAAACTAAGATTCAATTAACCAATTAATAATCAGCTTTTTCGTTTCATCAAGCATTGTAAATACACCATTATGAGCACCAAAGTGAGAAGGAGAATCCGGTATAGTATGATGAATGCTATGGCTAATGGAAAAAGTTGTTTTTGTTTCACTGATCTTGAAGGGCAAAAACCTTGAAAATAAATCACCCATCAAAAAGGAACAAAACGACACTGACGTATGTACTTCTGCCATCATATCCAGTGTAGCATGGTCCTTAGTTCCACTCGTTTTATGCGTTTTATGCGTTTTACGCGCATTTGTAATGTACGTGTATTTGTGTGTCATGAAGAAAAAAACAAAAAATAAAAAAACGAAGTGATTTGATTTACGTAACGTAAAAAATAGTAAAACAACGATCAAAAAACATATGGGTCGCACGCAGCATCTATCTGCTAAGCTTGCTGATTTTTTATGTGAGGGAGGGTGTTTTTACCTTTTCCCGCTGGCACTTTAATTCTTCAAGTTACCATTTGAAAACATGTTTTAAAAAGTCGTAGAATCAAGTTAACGCTTACAGCCAGTCTTACGTTACAGGAAGATCATTTTTTACGCGCATTGTTTGCTTTATGGTCACACAGAAAGAAAGAATGCCCAACACTTTTGCTTTATTTTGAATATTAGCAAAGAAAAGAATTAAACTTCAGCTGAAACATTCATTTTTTCTTAAATTCTGATATCTTAGGGCTTATTCCTTTACCGGATTAAACGGACTGGACTTATTATAGTCCGAGGTTTTGGAATGACAAATCGGACTAAACGGACTAAACGAGTTAAAATAAGTCTGCGGCTTAATTTTAGTCCGAGCCCATTTAAGCGCGCGCTGAAATTTAAGTCCGTTTAATCCGTAGGTTTGGGAATGGCATTTTTAAGCACAATTTTTAAACCAATAGGCCCTAAGTTTTACATTCTGTGACACAAAATCAAAGTTGTTGACATCCTTTTCCTTGAGTCTTTTGAAGCGTAAAAGCGTTTTTTAATTGATTTATGAAAACTTTTGTTTAACTGAGCATACTGAGCATTTGCCATTAACAGACTTTGCTGAGAGTTGACCTACCAATTATCTAAGAACGTAAGAATTGTTACTGTACGTTTAGTTTGACAGTTGAATACAAGGTTAGAACTTGTCTGATATAAAGCATTAATTCAGATGTACTGATGTTTTGCTGTTTGATGTTATAGTCACAAACTACATCATTGCGAAATGGAGTCAGTAAGTTTAAGAAACGTTTTTGAACTTGGTTTCAACCAATTCAAGAAGCTTAGTTCATACTAGTCTGGAAGTGTCCGTAGTTGTCCATGTCGAGTCTGTGTTCGTGCCCGTAAGGTTGTCCGTGACATTTCTACGAGTCCGAATCCGTAAGCAGCATTAATTTATACTTTATTGGACACTCTACAATGCATATTCACACAAAATAACTCATATTCTGTTCAGTAGTGTACGTACGAGAACGAGCGTTCAAAATATGAATAGGTAAAAACGTTCTACACAGACTAAAAGCGAGCTACATACTGAGCTGAAACTACGACAAATTCCAAAACACTTTGCAATTGCGGAGGAATTTTATGTGTACGCACGCCATTCCTTACGGAAACGGACAAAAGTTTCCTAATTCAACTTGACTTTCGGACATCCAGACAGCCTTTACGGACACTCACCGACACGGACATCCGGACAATTGTGAATCAAACTACTCTTACGGACACGGACACGAACTCGGACACGGTCAGCTCTGACGGACAACTTACTATGAACCGTCTTCATTTATAATTTACAGCAAGAGTACATAATGGGGAAGAGTGTGACACATAAGTGTCTTGATTTCAGGGGGGGGGGTAACCCCTCGTTTCAACAGACCATCAGCATGCACTGCGTGTTGAAGTGGTGGTATGCTGATACTAGGGGGGTACCCCCCCCCATGGAATCAAGACACATTCTTGATTTGAAAGGGATCGCCCCCTTTTAATCAAGACGCATCCTTGATTTGAGGAGTAACCCTGAAATTAAGGAGTACAAAGACTATTTCGGCCGGAGCACCGTATTATAAGTTTGTACGTTTATAGACGATAAATAGCTGATCCTGATAAAACTTTTACTAAATGATTAGGCTTAAGAGGTCGGATTAAATTGCTGCTTGACCAAATCATGTAGAGTATCGATGATCAGACGAAGTTATGATTTTAAAAGTTTTCCTATATGTTCGTGTTTTGCACTCAACTTTGTTAATGCCTTAAAAGAACACAAAACATGAGGATGTGCCAAGAGACACATATGGCCATATGGCCGATCTATTTAAGGTAACAACAGACAGATCCTTAGAGTTGACGGTCTGCACTTCTGCTAACCAGTTCGGTGCTCTAACCTTCGCATCGCCCCCGGTGTAAGGTGCTAGAGCATCTGCTCTATGCTGGGTTGCTTAGAATTCGAAACTTCCGGGGTTGGCTGACTAGGGGTCTTGTCCACGATTTTGATTGCTGGAATCCTGCGCGATGGTTGACCTAGCCTCTTTTCTCAGACGTTGTCTCTTCACTAGCTTTTATGATGACTGTACTTGTCATTGCTTGCCTCATAACAGGTCAACAGGCTTGGCTGGTTTCGCTTAATGGCAATACTTCTGTAAGTAGAACAAAAATGATTATCCTTTGGTTTAACATATAGATTGTACTATTTCAGCTACACGTCGCTAAGTTCCGGAAAAGCAATATCACCTTCACACTTCTTCTCGTTGTCACGTTCACCCTAAACGCATATCTTATTGGAGACCATGTGTCAAGATATCTGAGCTTTCCGTTGCTTGTCCAAAAACAGTTGATCCCAAATGCTGTTTTTCCGGCCGTTACTGTTTGCAACTACAGCCCCAAAACAAAGCCGCTTCTTCTTTGGATGAAATTTCCACATTTTTATGTAAGTACAGTGTCTACATTTGTTGAAGTATATCTGTACCATCGTTGTAGCCAATTAACGAGAGTGAGTATAGGTTTCTTAAGTTAAACTGTACTACTAAACAATGCTGTGTGATTTTAGCTAAAGTTGTACGAAAAATATCAGCAACGAAAAGCATCTAAAGCTGCACGAATAAAATCTCGCAGCCCAAAGCTGATCACAAGTAAAGCCACTTGATGTTTTGTACTTTGATGGGGTCGTTGCACCAACTTGTAACAATTGTAACAGAAGATTCGTAATGAAATTATATAATTAGTTGTAAATAGTTTTATATAAATTATATAATTGCAGTTACAATTGTTACAATTACAAAATTTGTAACTTCGTGCAACTACCCCCCCGGAGTCAGCTTCAAATGCATATTTCTGTAATATTGATAAACATAAGAAAACAATCTTCAGATTGAGGAATGAATGAATGAATGAATGAATGAATGAATGAATGAATGAATGAATGAATGAATGAATGAATGAATGAATGAATGAATGAATGAATGAATGAATGAATGAATGAATGAATGAATGAATGAATGAATGAATGAATGAATGAATGAATGAATGAAGAATTAATTGCTCAATTTAGGAAGAAGTCCGCGCGCAGGTTGTCCGAAAAATTGGATAGCTGGCGACAGAGCTTGCTACTTCAAGATGGACATTCGGAAATTAAACAAAAGTGATCTATTTGAGTATGACCACCAAGAAAGAAAATACATTTTACTAACGCCGAAGGCCGAACAACTTTGCAGTTGGTTGCACGCAGGCAGCCATTTGCCCAGTTTTATCGATGGACGTCAGCTTGCCAATTTTCATCACATAAAGTATAGTTTGTAACAATGAACTGCGATTATACAGTCAGTTTCAAATGAAAATGCCTCTTGGCGTCCGAATTCCGACGCCAGACGCGTCGGATGACATCATCCGACGCGTCGGATGACATCACCCGACGCGTCGGGTGACATCATCCGACGCGTCGGGTGACATCATCCGACGCGTCGGGTGACATCATCCGACGCGTAGGGTGACATAATCCGACGCCAAGCTTGCTGGCCTCGCTAGGAAAAGTTTTATATCATCCGACGCCAAATGAAACTCGATAAAATTTAGATGCAAGCATAGAAAAGGGGGGGTCAGAAACGAGAAACGACAGAAACAAATATGTAATTAAAAATACTTTTTTACTTTTTTATTTCTAAACTTACCTAAGTAACTCAAACAAAAGGCAAATTACTTTCAAATCTGGAAAAAAGTTATCTTTTTGAACTTTGTGTGTGAAGTATCCCCTATTTCTAATAGATGCTAGCAATTGGGGGAGAGTTTGCCAGGTTACATAAGACTGTCTGGTTTACTGGCCAAAAAAATTTCAGTGTATATACTAAGCTTTCCTATGCTATTTATTTTTAGTATCAATTTTTCAAGTCATTTTAAATAAATGTAAAATTTTTTGTAATGAAATTTAAAATTTTTATCTAAACCTTTTAATAAATTTAATTTAATAACTTGTAGTACACTCAAGTGCTTGAATTTTATTTTTGCCCACCCCCCATGCACAAAAAACCTCGGCCCTTTGACTGCAAGTTGCAACCTAATTCCAATATTGACCCAAAATGCTTGGTAAAAGTTTTGGCGTCGGATGACATCATCCGACGCGTCGGATGACATCACCCGACGCGTCGGATGACATCACCCGACGCGTCGGATGACATCACTCGACGCGTCGGATGACGTCATCCGACGCGTCGGAAATTTTGGCGTCGGCCGACGCGTCGGAGGCATTTTCATTTGAAATGGACTGTACATCAGTCGTCAATAGTTTCCAGATTCAAACCAATCCGTTGCATAAAAATAGAAAGATCTTTATTGCTATGATAACGCACTAGTGGTTAAGAAGCAATTTGTGAAAAGTTTAAAAGGTGTATCTTGCATATTGTTGTGTATTTTTGAAGTGAATACAAACACATAGAACAAAGTTAGATCTAACTTATATAGTCGAGTCCTTTTGCTGTTAGGTAGAAGTAAGTTTTGTAAGTAGAAAACATTGTGACACTTAGTTGCAGCCAAAGTGTGTCTTATAAAGAAGCTTCTCGACTGAGGTTGTCTCCGGATACTAAAATGTGACAAAAACATAAAAATATATGCTATAACTAAAGAATTTCAATACGAATATAGCTTAAATTTTGCACGGCTTTGGTTTGCTACTTTGCATAAAAGTAATGCTTCTAAAATTAGAAATCGACATCGACGAACTGAATGTGATCAATTTGTGTAGACTGCAATTTAAAACATGCTCAGCTTAAACATAATTCTTTTGCAGAAATAATTATACGTGCAGTGAGTGTGATGTGCCATTTGCTGTCTACAAGCCTGCCAACGCGAGTGCTTATTACATGATATGGAACAACAGTTGTTTAGTCAAGTAATTATATGTGCACGTTTTCGCACGTATTGTTATTCGTTTAACGACTAGTAAATATGTGAAGAATGAGTTTTATAGCTCACAATATGGCATGAAAGAACGACGAACGATTTTGCATTGCGTTTACGTTATTTCAAATTAGATAACAGTTGGGTATATCTGCTTTAATGGCAGAGGTCCCTTGAAATTATTAGTAGTCGTCTTTGTTTTCCAAAGAAGTGTACAAGTAGTATTTTGACTTAAAAAGAAGCTCATATAAAGAAAATGCATAGCTAGCCGTTCAAGTTCTCCGTTTCGAATCGCTCACTCTAGAAGTTCTCCGTTTAATAAACAGAGAACATTTAAACGGAAAAGCTTGAACGGTGAACTTACCTTAACGGATAACTTAAGGTGGTAGTTGCGTTTTCGAGGTTTTTGTGATTTCTATGTAAACTTTGCGCCACCAGTACTCAAGTTATAAGTGACGCCTGAGCATAAATTTTTGGGACAGCACTGTAAAGGTCAAAATCCCCAGGCATGTCTCTCACTTTTTCGAAATTTCACCTGTGGACATTTTTAGAGGGTTTTAATTACAAGAAAATATCTTAAATTTTCGGTGCGTTTGCTTTTCAGCTATTTTCTCAGTAAATTGACTAGTTATTAAAAAAGTGGGGGACATGCCTGGGGATTTTAAACATGTCAAAAACCTTACCAACTTTTAGCCCCAACAGGTAATCGTATGATTCAGAGCTGTGGCGCAAACTTTTTGTAAAAAATTGTAACATTTTGGAAAGGACCTTTCTTTAGTCGCTTATACTGGAAACAAAATCACAGGTTAAATTTCAATACATGGCATACATTTAGGAATTATATTGTTCTACCTAATGCAAAAGACCGCTTGTGATTTGAATTTGTAAACGCTGAGCTATGGCCTTTCAAAAAAACACCTAAAAACGCAATTACCCCCTTAAGCGCAGGGTTTCTAAAAACGAGAACTTAAACGGAGAACATTTTTACTCAAGATCACTGAAGATCACTCAAGATCCTGAACGTATCAGCACTTTTTACTGTTGCATACACTGTACTGGGCTCTAAACTTTGTCAAAGTAACAGAAAGGGGATTAACATTGTTCATCGATAGAGACCCACGTTAAAAAGAAGGGTATGTACCTAAGATTGACATTGTTTTTTGTAATTCTTTTAGACATCTTCAAATTACCAAAGGAATGACATGGCAAGCAATATTGACAGAACCATCAATATTTTATACTCGCAGTAATCGATTTTTGAATACAGTTGCTCATCATGTGTCGCCCCTATTGTCCTATAATGATACTAACATTTTATGTCAAATACAACAAGACTTGGGCCAAGTTTGTGCACACTCAGGTAACGTGCTTTTTATAAGTCTGTTTTTTTCGATAGCGTTACGTTTTTGACATTTAAGTTGTTGAAAATGAAATCATTTCTGAAGAGATTAACAAAAAATAAACATACGTGAACATACATCAATAAAAATATGAAAAAACTAACAAGACTTAATATAAATTAAACAAAACATAGTATATAAACAAAATTTTAATGAATGTCGTTTGATGAGTTAAATTTATCTCACTACAGGTTTTATTCGTAAATGTTTTTTGCATGTGTACGTACGATGTGTGTTACACTGATTACGTTTAGTCTTCAGCCTTAAAAAATAACAAAGAAGAAGTTAAGTCTCATGTCGGAAATAACTATTGCAAATAAAACAAACAAGCAAAACTATATGTAACGGTCAAAATATGCATATCTTACTGACTGATTGGTTTGCTGAGGTCAATGTTGTTTCAGTTCTTTGTTCTTACTGCTTATTTTTAATACTGCCAAGTGAAATATCTCCATTCAGTACTGTTACTTCAAATATACTTTCAGCCGTTGCAAGCCTAAAAATAATGCATTAATTACACTACGGTTTATTTATAATGAGCTTTATTTATTGCAAGCAAAACTCACCTGATCTGATGTCTGCAACTGTTTGCAACAATAATCTCCAAACGCCTCGTAAAATATTTTTTTAAAATTCTGAAGTAAAGCGGTCGCAAATAAGATAACAAACAATATTGCTGATTCACTGCAGCTACTGTATCTTCTATTTATGCCTAGATAAGGACGTTGTTTGGAGAAACCACTACAATATACCGTTTCTTGAGGGTTTGATGACATCAATGAAAACAGCCAAAGTACCATCTATGCAAGACTCAATTATTCTTGCTGAAGCTGTGACCACAGATGAAGCCTACAGCGTAATGTCTCAACTAGTCAGTTTACATTTTACATTTCTATTTTACATTTTTTAATTGCTAATAGTTATATTCGCGATTTAGTCTTAGGCGCGAAACGAAACACTAAAGAAAGTTTTAGGGCTGTTTAAGCCCTTGAACGTTTTCCCATGGCCTTTTCACAAATTATATTAACTTAATCAACTTAACTTGATTAACGTCAGTAACTCAACATGACGAAAGTTTATAAAATTTTGCAGAATGACTAAATCATGTCACCTGCAATTGCTTGTAAAATTTTGACTTTAAGTTAAAATTTTGTTGAGTTATCAAAGTAATCTTATTAATCTAATCCAGTTGATATTATTTATGAAAAGGCCCTTATTAGTTTTTTTGATGAAAATACACGCAAGGTTTGCACGCACTGTTATTGTTTAAACTCCTTCTTTGGATATTTTTACAACTGTGTTTTTAAAACAACTATTTTATAGTATTTTTTATAAAACATATTAATGCTGTGAACTTAAAACCTTGCAGTTTTATGTACTTTATTATTTCTAGAGCAATCATCCTGTGTTTGAATTATTCATGAGTTTGGCAGAACACTACTTAGTACGACAAGCGGACATCCCAATTTTTGGATCGATTACTTACAAAAAACTGGTTTATTCTTGCTTCTTAGGAGAAAATGCTTGCTCTGACGTGTGAGTAAAACTAATGTAATAATTAGAACGACAGTTGAATCTGAACGTTTTTATGGTTATGGGAGCCTATAGCAATAACATAGCGAGCGGCCCTATTTCAAACATTTTTGAAATTGTTTAGGCAAAAATGTCCGGGTGATAGATTTTTGGGGAGACACTTTTGCCAGCAATAACAGCTAAGCAAAACTGTGAATAATTTGTTAAATAACTCCGTCAGTAGCGTTTAACAAGTTTCCTTTTGAAACTGCGATAAGTTGATGATAATAAAAATAAATAATAAAAATGAATTCTTTTCATTATTTTTTTAAAATACTTTTGTTTTCTAACTCAGCATTATTGTTTATTATTGCATTATTATAAAAAAATTTTGTCTATTTTGCCACAATTTTTCCCATTTGTGGCACTAATTTTTTTCCACTAATGGCAAATAACAAACATTTTTTTTTCGATACAAACATATCTTTGATATATACACACACACACACACACATATATATATATATAAATATATATATATATATATATATATATATATATATATATATATATATATATATATATATATATATATATATATATATATATATATATATATATATATATATATATATATATATATATATATAATCAGAAATAACACAGAAATCTATAATTTTACAGCGTTTCAATAAACTCTTTTTACGATGGCAATGCTGGATTTTGTTACACTCATATTGTAACGTCAAATGTTCCTGCTGGCGAACTTTACGGTAATTCTTTATGCTACTGAGAAATTTTAATTCATTTTTAATTAGCTTTTAATTTTTTAATTGTTTTTTTATTTTTTTATTTTATTATTTTTATTATTTTTAATAATTTTTTAATTTATTTTATTTTTTAATTTAATTTTTTTAATTTTTTTAATTTTAATTTTAATTCGCTTTCTGAAGAAATCAATTTGAAGGCGTGGGGTTGCATAATTTAATAATATAATAATAATTGAATAAAAAAGAAATTAGCATAAGTTTTGCACGGGAATTACATAAGACATAACAGTCCCACCACAGTTATTTTTAGTAAACTGGGATTTACAAAAATGAATTAACTATTTTAATTTTTTTCTACATCTTTTCACGTTAATATAAGAAAATTAATAGGAAGTAGGCTGGTAGTTCGTTAGGTATTGTAGCATTTTGATACTTTTGATA
>JASANF010018531.1:0-12137 GCA_030248245.1 Trissonchulus sp. WLG1_4 | reverse complement strand
ATATAATTCACGTTATATTCACAGAGTATTCAGATAATTTTCACATATAATTCACGTTATATTCAGAGAGAATTTATACTTGCGCCGATAGGTGTATCAAATTTTCAGATAAATTTTACAGAATTTTTACAGCTAATTTTCAGCAGCCTATTGTCATTATTTGCCCTAGTTACATTCTGTGAGTTTGTTCTGTTTGGTGTCGTGCTTTTGTTTGTGATGTGTAGACAACTGTTTCATTCATTATTTGTTGAATTAGAGTGTAATCTTCCATGCCGCCCCTTAATTTATACTTACACTGTAATTTTATACTCATACTTAATTTTTGCTAACATTATTGCCAACTTCGTTCAATATTCGTAAGTTCATTGATATTTTTTATTAGAAGTATTAATTCTTGAGTAATAATTTTAAACACTGACCTCATTTACATTTTTTAACCTAAATATCTACAAACCACCACTATTCATTTATTTATTCATCCCTCATTCGTTAGTCAATAAACATACAAGTCCATGTTTTTTTGGCAGCTAAATTAATTCTAGTGAAATTCATTCATTAATAAGTATAGTTTAAGTAAGTACAGCTTATTTTTACCTGATACAAGTGAGTTTTCTAACCCAACAATTTTGAGCTTTGAGCCGTCGGTGCATCTGCAAACACACATGTGCTGAAACTGTATAACAAAAATTTATAATTAGTATTACAACACTGTTTTCTTAACATTAATAAAAAACTTTCATGCTACATAATATATCTCGTTTCGATTCTAGTCAGTTAGCTCGGTAATATTGGGTAGCTAAATCAGTAAACATACTGGGTGGAATGCGTAAAAGCAGTCTAACCCTAAAACCAGTCTAAGGCGCTCTATTTCAATAATTTAGAACAGAATAAGTTCTACACGTACTACAGAGGTTCGAATGTCGCGCTTAGTTTTGACAGAGCTAAAACTGCCTTTATGCATTCTAAAGACTGTACCGTATGTTCAGCCAGCTTCACTTTATTCCTCAGTGTTATCTCAGTGTTATCATTTTTTATTCGCAATGTTAACATTTAAGGCGGTAGTTGCGTTTTCGTGTTTTTTGTGATTTCTATGTAAACTGTGCACACATACTCAAGTTAAAAATAATGCCTGAGCACAAATTTTAGGCACTGTACTGTAAAGGTCAAAATCCCCAGGCATGTTTCTCACTTTTTCAAAATTTCAATTGTGGACATTTTTAGAGGGCTTTAATTACAAGAAAATACGTAGAATTTTTGGTGCGTTTGCATTTAAGTTGTTTTCTCAGTAAATTGACTAGTTATTGGAAAAGTGGGGGAAATGCCTGGGGATTTTAAACATGTTAAAAACCTTACCAACTTTCAGCCCCAAAAGGTATTCGTATGATTCAGAGCTGTGACGCACACTGTTTGTAAAAACTCCTAATATTTTAGAAAGGAGCTTTCTTTAGCCGCTTGTACTGAAAACAAAATCAAAGGCTAAAATTAAATGCATAGCATACATTTAAGTAAGATATTGTTCTACTTAATGCAAAACACCGCTTGTGATTTGAACTTTAACTGCTGAGCTATAGCTTTTCAAAATAACACCTAAAAACGCAATTACCCCCTTAAACAAACGCACATTTGTGTGTACTATGTAGAGTACTATGTGTACGTTTTAAACTATCTTTATAGTTGTCTACTTAATTAGGTTGAATATTCACGTAAGTGTAACGAAAGCTGAAATGAAACTTTATTAAATTCCAAAAGGAAAAACATATTTACAATGGCTTCTGAATCATTGCACATATCAACAAAATTTTGCATATAATATCCAGCATTTGTACATACTTTTAAGTGCTAGCAAAAGAACTTTTAATTTTTATCCTTAAAACAAAAGGTTTTGTAATTAAATCAACGAAAAAATTCAAAATTCCTAATTTACTCAAAGATCAAAAGTCAAAACATTCTTGGTTTCACATTGCAGTACTAACAAGATGCATATCCTAATCAAAGTTTACAAACAACATTTAATATGAATTAACACACGTACACTTCAACTTTAAAATTAAGCTGTTTAAAAAAAATACGAACCTTACTTTATCTACGACCAAGAGTACATAATAGGGAAGCGTATGACACTCTTCCCTATCCTAGCTAACCGGCCCGGACGGGCCCCCTGAAATCAAGACATGTCATGATTCGAGGGGGGTACCCCCCCCCCCTAAAATCAAGGCGTAAAAGCGCTGTTTCGGCCCAAACATCGTCCGGGCCGGTTAGCTAGGATAGGGAAGAATGTCATACTCTTCCCTATTATGTACTCTTGCTACAACTAATGCTTAGTTTTTTTCACACTTGGCATTCCAAGTCAATCACTGGTTTTTTCAAACAGTCAAACTTTCACAATTCGTTTAATTTTTTAAATGAAAAAAAATGGCTAATAGTTTATATAGTACAAACAGCAACAGACCCCGCGTTAAAAGGGTAAAAAAACACTTAAAAACGCAAGCAACGTAGGTAGACACATGACAACGGAATAACACAGCCACATTTCGATAATACGTATTATGGATTGGAGCTCGCGTCCAATGCGGAGCGCAAACTAGCCCTTTTTATGCGTTGTTGAAGGGGGTACCCTTCTCAGTTCCGGGCTATGTACGGCTCTGAGGGGGGAGCCCTCTCAGTTCAAGACACTAAGAAAGACCTTTCATCTTGAACTGAGAGGGGGGTCACCACCCTCAAAACCGTACATAGTCATGAATTGAGCGGGGGGTGCCTTTCCTAGAGTCTTGAACTGTGATGGTTTCCCCTCAAAACCGTACAAAAAAGCTACTTTGCGCTCCGCATTGGACGCAATCCCCAAGGCATAATCAAAATACAAAGAGGTACGGAATAGGAAAAGTTTGACACTCTCCACGGTTCAGACTAATCGGGATAACTAAGCAGACCAGAAATAACTGGACCCTGAGGCGAAACAGGTGGTATGATTTTTGTGACTACTCGCTGTACTCTTAATGCTTGCAATTCGTTCTTTCTGTGTTGAAACTGTGTGTTTTTTATTTCAGAATTCAACAATTTTGGGTCAAACTTTAAACAGTATTGATGTTATCAGAAAGGGTCAAGGGGGCAGCTCTTGTTTCATACTGCATAATCCGAAAACCAAAAAAATTTTAAACTAATAAAACAAATTAATAAAGTTAATCAACGAAGTTAGCGCTGGCGCTCGTCACGTGCAACAAAAAGTAAAATATACCATGTTGAAATTGCAATGCCTTGAAACGGGGATCGACTACCCCCAAGGCGGGGCAGCTGACTGCTGGTGAAAGTGATTAGTAAAATATCTGACATATCTATGGAGAGTGTCATGGCAATTCCTATTACGTGCTCTTAATCACCACAATCCTGATATGAAATCACAAATTTAACAAAATCCGACTTAGCAAATTAAGTAATGGGTCGAATCAAAATAGTACCCATAGTTTCCGATATTCTTAATCAAAGGCAAAATCAAACATGAATAAATAAAACAAATAACAACAAAGAACTAGAATTAAATGAACTAAACAAAGAAACAAAGAAAGGACGACGTGACATGAAAATAATAAGCTCGCATTCTGTTCAAGGAACTGTCGGACACTTTTCCTAATATAGGCTATTACTCTGCCTACTTAAGGGGAGCTACTTGTATAAGTGAGAGTTTTAGGTTCTCCGCTTTGCTTCAAATTGTAGCGTCAGTGAAGGTGCATCACAGATGTAAAGAACTGAAATCATTGCTTATGCCAATGTTTTATTCAAATAAAATTCAAATTTACGTGTAAATCTTAGGCGCAACACAACAGTTAGGGTCGATTCATACTTACAGCCGTATATCCGTTCCGCCGACAAAATGACAATATAATACGTCACATGCGCTGGCTGATCCAGTGCACTAGGCTGCTGGTGACGTCATTCTGCAGGCCGAACGGACATACAGCTGTAAGTATGAGTCGAGCCTTATTGTGTGCACAAAGCGTCGCTTCACCCGAAATTTTTGTTATTACCAACGAAGTTATTTTTTATACTATTCTATAACTTACTGTAATATTTATTATGATCCATTTTTAAAGAAAATTGCCCATGACGAGTGCAATGACCCCAAGTCTAAAGTCACTCAAATTTAGCAGGCCCAAAAACGGCCATTTTTTCCATTTTGCCATCGATTTTAGATTGGAAAATACAAATAAAAAATCTGAATCATGCGATTTTTCGAACACACGTGGGCTACTACTATGCTGAGTTTTAGGTGTATTGGCGTTGTTTGGTCTAAGCTAGACCTATTCAACTAATGGTTAACGGCTTTTTGCGCAGTTTTGCCTAATCTAAATACACTTACAAAAGCACTAAACCAAAAGTTCACCTTCAAGTTTAATTGTTCTTTTCTGAGGTAGAGGTGCCTACTGCCTTGGAGAGTAACATAGTATGTGAAAATAAGCAAATTTGGAGAACACTGATTTTTGACCTGAGTAGCCCTCCTTAAATGCATTGCACGAATTTTAGCCATTTTTTTAAATTACCGGAATCGAAAAAGTGTGTATTAGAAATCCGTATTAACTGCACTTAGTTATAAAAAAATGAATTCCCAGCCGACAAAATTATGCATACATACACAGACACTGAGTCACAGTTGGGGCTTCTCCGCTACACTAAAGCTATTTAATGTTTAAATTTATGTTGTGGGCAGGGTCCCAAAATTTTAGCACCAGAGCCTCACCAAAATTTAGATTCCGCTACATATTGTATAGTTTAATAACAGAGTAATATATTGTGAGTGCTGGTCGAACTGTTTTAATTTATGTTGAACCAGTGAAGTATACCTAAGAATATACCAATTGTCCACCAAAAAGGAAGACAACCCAATGTACATAGAATACAGAAAAAAGCAACTTACAACAACTTCATTGATTACCCTTTTGACTATCAATAACTTGTAATGGACAATTAACAAACACTCAGAAACAAATAATAAAAATTAACAAATAATGATTAACAAAAAGATTGAAATAATTATGTAAATCATGCCATGGAGAAATGGTTTTCAAGTTTTGTTTTAAATTTTGTTTTTAGGGATTAAAAAAAGCTGTTTATACTAGAAATAAAGAGTAAATAGCAGAACAGTATGGTGCACCCAGCATTAAATGGCCGCCCCAAGGCATCATAGAAAGGGTATCATGCTCTTGCATATTCTTGCTGAAATTTATTAAAACCTTATACAAAAAGTTTTAAGGTTAAAAACTAACAGCTATAAATACCTGAATTTCATGAACAGTGTATACAATGTATAGAACTGTACACATATGCCCGTGTGGCCGTGTGCACATCATTAGTATAAAAAGATCATGGTCAAACATAAAACAACAAATAGTAAACTAACGTAAATAAAAAACACAAAAGAAAAAAGCATTAATGCAACAAACAGCGAATGACACTGTACTTACGACGACTGCAGCATCCTTGGCGAAATAATGAAACTATATAGAAATTTTTAGAGAAACTGTTTAATTTTATAGTTACTGACTGTTGTATCAAAAGTTTGGGATAAAAGTGCTGAGCACATTGGAACTATATTTCTTCATGTTTCAGCACTCTGACGACTGCGTTGGAATGGATAAGGCAGCCTTACGTTAAAACCAGTCTATGGCGTTCTATTTCAGTAAGTTAGAACATTGTAACGAAAAATTCTACACGCATTATATACATAGGTTAGAACCTTGTCCTTAGACTGCGTTTCACAAGACTGAGCTAAGACTGCCTTTATGCATTCGACTGCTGGTGGCTTGATTCAGAGAGATACTCCCTTCAGTTCAGCAGACTAGCCGCTCAGTACCAATTTCGAGCCCTCAGTGTGCTGACACGAGGTGGGGTTGAGGGGGGTAGTCCCCCCCTGAAATCAAGACATCAGTCTGCAGTGTGCTGAAACAAGGGGTGGCACACTGGAACCTTCCTGAAATCAATACACTAATACCCTGATTTGAGGGGGGATTCTATCCTTGAATCAAGGCATGTCTTGAAGCCTGGGGCTACCCAGCCCTCTGAAACCAAGGCATAAAAGGGCGAAGAAAATCGGTTTGCCTTCACCATTCAGAAATTCACCTTTCAGAAAGTCACCTTTCAGAAATTATTTTCTCAACGTTCACCTTTCAGAAAGCCAAAATGTTGGAACGTTCACCTTTCATAAAGTTGAAATTATGGAATGTTCACCTTTCAGAATTAAAATTTGGAAGTTTATATATACTTACACCGAATGTCTTAATTATATAATATGCATACCAAACAATATTATAAGTGTATATATTTATTATTTATTCGATGTGTACAAATAAGAATTATTAATTCATAATTTTACCTATTTTTCGGTATGTAATTTTTAAGTAATTGACCAGTAGGGACCGTTCATCACCTGAAACTTCATTCATTCACAGTAAATTTTAAGGCATGTCAAGTAAACAGACTCAAGACGTTAGTTCCGAATGTGCAGCAAATGCTGATGAACTGTGTTATTCGGCTGGTTTTTCAATTTTACGTCTTTTGCTAAGATTTTTGACGGTTTCTTGTCACAATCACACTAAAATCAAGCTGATTAGCTGAAACTACAACACATTCCACAATATTTTGCAATGCGTGGAGGAACTTTTTGTGTACGCACGTACACATGACTTCAAAAGCTTTAATCTGATTGGCTGATTCTTTATGGACACAGACAAGTGGAACAGAATTCAACTTAGCTTGCGGCCATCCGGACAGCCCTTATGGACATTTACGGACAATGTCTTACGGACATCCAGACACCTGTTAATCAAAGTATAAATACTCTTACGGACACGGACTCGGACACAGACAGCCCTTACGGACAAGTCTGAAGCTGGCCGGGCTTAATTAGCAAGAAAAAGTAAGGTTATAAAAAATCCATAAAAAAAAAAAAAAAAAAAAAAGAAAAAAAAAAAAATGTGGGAAACAAAAAAAAAAAATTAGGTAAGGGGGCTACCTGTATAAGTGAAAATTTTAGGTTCTCCGATTTGCTTCAAATTTACACACAATGTAGCCCCAGGGAAGGCGCATCGTAGATGTAACAAACTGGAACCAATGCTTTTGCCAACTTTTTACTAGGAGCCCCCAAAAATTCGATTTTATGTGTAAATCATAGGCGCAAAAAAAAGTTTTTTGTGCTTACAAAGCGTTCCTTTACTAGAAATTTTTGTTAATACTGACGAAGCTGATTTTTACATGAAAAAATGGCTGTTTTTTGCGACCGCCAAATTTGAGTGATTTTACATTTGGCGTCACTGCTCAGTGCTCAGGCCATGGGCAAAAATTTAAAAAATGAATCATAGAGGTTGAGATATGACATTAGGCTATTAAAACATGTAAAAATCAGCTTCGTCAGTATTAACAAAAATTTCTAGTAAAGGAACGCTTTGTGAGCACAAAAAACTTTTTTTTGCGCCTATGATTTACACATACAATCCAATTTTTGGGAGCTCCTAGTAAAAAGTTGGCAAAAGCATTGGTTCCAGTTTGTTACATCTACGATGCGCCTTCCCTGGGGCTACATTGTGTGCAAATTTGAAGCGAATCGGAAAACCTAAAATTTTCACTTATACAGGTAGCCCCCCTTAACCCCGGCCAGCTTCATACTTGTCCGTAAGGGCTGTCTGTGTCCGAGTCCGTGTCCGTAAGAGTATTTATACTTTGATTAACAGGTGTCCGGACGTCCGTAAAACATTGTCCGTAAATTTCCGTAAGGGCTGTCCGGATGGCCGCACGCTAAGTTGAATTCTGTTCAACTTTTGTCTGTGTCCATAAAGAATCAGCCAATCAGATTAAAGCTTTGTAGTCATGTGTACGTGCGTACACAAAAAGTTCCTCCACGCATTGCAAAATATTGTGGAATGTGTTGTAGTTTCAGCTAATCAGCTTGATTTTAGTGTGATTGTGACAAGAAACCGTCAAAAATCTTAGCAAAAGACGTAAAATTGAAAAACCAGCCGAATAACACAGTTAATCAGCATTTGCCGCACATTCGGAACTAACGTCTTGAGTCTGTTTACTGATGAACGGTCCCTACTGGTCAATTACTTAAAAATTACATACCGAAAAATAGGTAAAATTATGAATTAATAATTCTTATTTGTACACATCGAATAAATAATAAATATATACACTTATAATATTGTTTGGTATGCATATTATATAATTAAGACATTCGGTGTAAGTATATATAAACTTCCAAATTTTAATTCTGAAAGGTGAACGGTACAAAATTCCAACTTTCTGAAAGGTGAACATTATAAAATTTCGACTTTCTGAAAGGTGAACATTCCATAATTTCAACTTTATGAAAGGTGAACGTTCCAACATTTTGGCTTTCTGAAAGGTGAACGTTGAGAAAATAATTTCTGAAAGGTGACTTTCTGAAAGGTGAACGCAAGCGAGAAAATCAAGGTGTAAAAGAAAGCATAGCTCCAGCCAATTAGTTAGAATAAAGAAGTGTCAATTTTTAGTTTTTATAGTTTTTTTATAGCTGGCTGTAGGTGTAATTTTTATTTCGAAAAAATAGTTATCTAATGCTTTAAGTTCATTTAAGACTAATTTATAAACAGCAAATAAATCTGCACCTTAACCAACTTTAAAAAATTTATCTTAACAAAAAAATTTCTGACCAGCCCACGCAGTGTGAGCGAAGAACCTAACCAACTGGCTGCAAAAATCTAGAATTACCACAGTTGTACATTTGATCAATGCTCGGAAGTGCTGGCCGTGATGTCGAGTAGGTTGACTGAGATTCGGCACATGAACGTTGACCAAATACATTTGATTCATTTGCAGCTGGTTGTGCGAGAGTAGAGGAAGAAGCGGGGATGAGATGAGATTGAGCACCATCTGGTTGGGACAATAGAATGAGATTCTGAAGTTGGCCTGATTGAAGAAAATTCGCTGGTAATGAAACGAGGACGTTGGGCTCTTGTGCCGGCTGGGTAGGGTTTTGAAGCTGTGACTGAAACTGGGGCTGGAGCTGCCGCTGTTGGGATTGCTGAGGAGTTTGGACAGCTTCCGGTGCCAGTGCAGTTTCCTCCAATCGATGCAAGTTTTCAATTTCTTGAAGCGCATGCCCTCGCTGCTTCCTTTAAGTAAAATTTAATTAAACTAGCACAAAGGCTACAACCAAGAGTATATAATACTGTCTTCATCTAAGAAAAAAGAGTAAGAAACCCTCCTGTTTGTCTGTGTTCTAGCAAAAGTAGATGCAGTCGTCATTTCAGCCTACGTTTTTAAGCTTCGTTAAGCGAATATAGGGGTAATCAGAGGCGAGCTACTGTTACAGATAATTACACATGTCAACACTACCCAAACGTCTATTGAATAATTAATGAGTTCAATACTTGTGCTTTCCCTTCTGATTCAATTGATAACTCTTGGCGTTTGACATAGCTTCCGACACGTCGGTTACAATTTCGTCAAGCTGGACAGGGTCATCCTCATCACGAACAAAATGAGGCATCAGCTGTGAAACACATATTTGCTACCATCAAAACTATATAATACTAAATATAAGTATAATAAATATATTCAGAATAATGGAATGAAATTCGAATTCAATGATTAAATAAAATTAAAAATAAAATCAAGCTTCATTAAGTAAAAAATGAATATATACACAATTTAATTTCAATCTTTTATAACTGCTATAAGTTATGCTTTAAGCAATTTTTAACATATGCAGTTGGATGCGTAAATTCTGTGGTACTGTGAAGTGAGCGTACTTAAAATTATTTACGACAGCTCATCATCAATGGTACTGTTAAACGTAACGTTGACAATTAATTTGTATAGTAATAAAAACAGTCAGAATTGAACAATGCTGATGTCCTATACTACTTTACACACATTTAAGCCAAACTGATTCTGTTGCCCAAAAACTAACTTTACTACTTTACACACATTCAAGCCAAACTGATTCTGTTGCCCAAAAACTAACTTCCGCTGCAACTTTATCAATCAAAATCTTAATGACATTTGAAGATTTCAAATTTTCAGTAGCCTTCGCCCGCTTCAGTCCATCAATCTTAGGCAGTAAATACTGCCTTATCAAAGCTCGACGATGTCTCTACAAAAACAAGTACTAGGTAAGTACCATAGGTGCAACTCAACAGGTTTTACTGTGTGCAGGAAGCGTAATTGCGTAATTATTTATTTAGTTGGTAAGGAAGTTCATTTTTCTACGACTAATAATAGTCTATTGTCATATCTTAACCTACATGATCTTGTTCTTTGCAATTTTTACTCAGGAAATAATAAGTAGCCCCAGACAAAGTCACTGAAATTCGATGCCTTCAAAGAACGTTTGCCTTAGATTTTGGAACTTAAAACAAATATAAAATCAGGATCACATCGGGCACCTTTACGCTCATCTAAGTTAATGCTCGAGCAAACATTTTTTAGACAAAAAAAGCATACTGGAAATTTGTGCTTTCAACTAATTCGGTTTACTTACGTATTCGACCCATTTATATAGGCCTCGTATATACGACTTACTTCTGTAATCTCAAATAAGCTACAAATTTTTTACAGATTTTTATCATAGCTAGCTGCGTGTACTGGAAACAAAATCAATGGTTACGTTTCGATGCATGGTATACATTTAGGTAAGAAATTGTTATACTTAATGCAAAACACCGCTTGTCATTTGAATTTGTAAACGTTGAGTTATATATGGCTTTCCAAAAAAACACCTAAAAACGCAATTACTCTCTTAAATGCATTAAAAAAAAGATTTTTGCGCTTATTACGTTAAGAACGGTGGACAAACACCGCCCGCGTCTACCATTCTTGGGTTTAAATGGTACGCAGCAGCTAGAGCTTAAATATTTCAAAAAATGCCAAATTTTGTGAAACATTAGCAAAACAGGTTTCGTAAGGGGTGTCGGTGTATGGGCCAAAACGACGAAAAACGACGTTTTGCCGCCAAATAAACGGTTTCAATGAAGTCTACACATGTTTTTAGCCCAGATAAATCTACTTTTGTAGCAAAAACGTGTGAGCTTAGCAAAAAATTGTCGCCAAACAAAATAGGGATTTTTCCCCGCAATAGGATTTTTTTCCCGCACAAACTTTGAACTGTGACAGGTAAACCCCAACGTTTATCACTGTTTTCATCACTTTAAAAGTATAGAGAAATGGTAGCTCTCTTGCAAAACGCAAACGGCGTTGGCCAAAAGTGTTTCTGTGAAAAATTATGACAAGTCAAAAATTTGGAAAGTTTTGGCACTTCAACATGCAAAATTTTGATATTTCATAAAAATTGCTACAGGCCTCAGAACTATAAAGAAATTAGTATGGTAAATCAGTTTGAGATGCGCTTTCCACCTAACGTACTCAAAAAGGGCCTATGTCTAGATTCGGCCAGGGAGCACTAGGATTAGTTTCTCCGCAAAACGCGTAGGGTTTATTTCGCACCACTATACAATGGGAGGCCTGAGTGTCAATATTCCCGAGAAAACATTATACGCAGCCTTTATTTGTGGTTAAAATAATTTTTAAATCCCGATTTTATTACACATTTATTCTTAAGTTGCTTCTGAGTCTTACTAGTAAGCTACAAATGTTTTTTAAAGTAACAAAATTTGATAAATTTTTTTATTGTTTCGAAGTGATTTTTTGAAAAAAGAAAGGTCTCACCGAGATTCTAACTAGAGTCAATAGATTCGAAGTCCAGGGAGCTCACCATTACACCATGAGATCACGGAGCTTCAAATGTTAACGTCAACTAATATACTTTACTCAGCATTAGTTATATCAGAACTGCACATACCGTATAACGCTTTCGCCCCGGATCTTCTTTTTGCCTAGATTTTTTAAAATGCAGCTTCTCGAAGTCAGATCGCGTAATCGTTGGCTTTATTGCTGTTGAACCTGAAACATGCCATATATGGTGATATGTGACTGTTTGTCATGCATGAACCAGCATCACGTTAGCTACAAAACCAGAAGCTATCATCGGCAACTGTACGGGAGGATGCTGAACAGTATCACTGACGAAAATGAAGATCCATTTGCAGAAGTTATGGTAGGTGTTCGACGTTCGTTCGCAACAGTTATTATAGTTGTTAGCAAGTTATTATCAT